>CAAE01009608.1:10829-30626 GCA_000180735.1 Tetraodon nigroviridis | reverse complement strand
ACGCAGACAAACTGAACAAGTACTTTACATTGCAGAATCAGCTTATTGCATTTTACAATATTTTTTTTAAAAAAGTGAATAGTTTCCTTATTTTTTCTTTTAAAAAAGGAAACTTTCTTCGACTTTGTTCCAACTGAAAAGGTTCTTCAGCCTTTTAGGGTCCCGATGGTTCATGTTGAAGGTTTTTCACTGATAACACCTTCCTGTCATGAGACAGGAAGATCTGACATTCACGCAACATTTTGTGGTAAGTTTAACCCTTTTGCGATGATGCTTTTATGTCCCCGTAACCCTGTGCATAAAGATAATTAATATAAAGAATGCCGATTTTTTTTTTCTTAAATGTTCTAGAAAGTGAGATCTGCTGTTCAGATTTGCAGAAAAAGCCGATTTTTAAATCTTGAAACAGAAAGTGTGGGTTATAGGGGGCGCTGTTTGTGGGCTATTGAATCTAGAACTAAATTCTGATTAACCTTTTCGTTAATGAGCGATTACTGATGGTGTTTACACTTCAGATGAACTGGTAACCACATCAGGAGGAGAAGCTGTTGGTGATCTGTTGGTGCAGCTTCAGTCAAAGATCCGAAAGACTGGATTAAATGAATTCAAAAATCAGGAGAGAAAAGAGGAGAGAGCCTGAAGAAGGCTGCCTGAACCCCGCACACAAGAAAAAACTCGACATTTTTCTTTCCTTTTCTTTAAAACTTGTGTCTTAAATAAAGTTTGACTCGAGTGATTATTTGTCAAATATTCCCTGAAGGTGCGTTTTAGATGTTTAGATGCAGAATTGAATGATTCTCTGGAGTTGGACGTTCTAACGAAACCACCTCATAAAGTTAAAAACACATCTAGGAACACGGGGAGAGCGGCCGTTGGCCAGTGAGGGTTAGAGTCCTGATGTGAGAGCAGCTGGAACCGGGACTCACCGTCTCCAGAGCCGTCAGCAGCACCAGCAGACCCGGGTGGAAGAGCGCGCACGTCCGCCTCCACCAGCGGCTCCCTCGGGTGGGCGACATTTGGAAGCTTGGAAAAGGGAAACTAGATCAAAAAAAGTTTCAGGTATCTGCACGTGGCCTTTGGGGCTGTGGGGCCGGATTCCCGCGCGTGGATGCAGCTCGGAGCCGGGAGGATGCTCGTCTCTGCGCCACAGGGTCCGCAGAACGCGCACAGGCGCCGAGCGAGCCGGAACAGGAGCGCACCCGCGCGTCAAAGGCGCGCTGACGCGGCGCGGGGCGCGCAAAGTGTCCCACACACGCGTGACCTCATGTTCGTGACGTGACTTCTGTCTGAAGTCACGGCAGAATCGTTCAAGTGAGTAAAGGAGGAAGAGGAAGCGGGAGGTGTCCAGCGAGAGAAAGAAAGATGGAGCGATTCCCGAAGCCCGAGGAGGGGGCGGCCGCGTCGGGGAGAGAACGTCCTTCCACGCGAATGTGACCGAAAACACCGCAGAAGGAGGCGGAGAGCCAGGCTCGGGTTCGGAGAGGTTCGGGTCCAGCTGGGATGGAGGTGGAGCCACGGGAAGCACGAAGATGGGACTTCCCCCCCACCCGGCCGGGTGTAAACGGTGTATTTACACCCGGCCGGGTGGCTCCGGGGGTCACGTGACTGCAGAAGGTTAGCACGTGGATAACCAGTATTTACTGTATGTGACAGTGTGAATATTTTGTAGTGAGCAATTGTAAATCCCCCCCACCACCATCTGTGTGTGTGTGTGTGTGTGTGTGTGTCTGAGTGTGTGTGTGTTTCTCCTATATGTCCCTGAACTTCCATTAATCACGTTTGCATAAACAGAAAAAGTGCAGGTTGACAGGAAACTCTGTGTGTGTGTGTGTGTGTGTGTGTGTGTGTGTGTGACACTGTTGCTTACAGCCCCTGCTGCTGACCTCTGTGATGTTTGTCCAGATTGCTCTTTTGGTTGCGTTCCATACTAAAAAAAAAACCATTTTTAGTACTGTGTGTGTGTGTGTGTGTGTGTGCGCGTGTGTGTGTGTGTGTGTGAGACAATGGACACGTGCTGGTTGCAGCTGTGTCTCCATATGTCTCAGGGACAAACTGATGGGACAAACCCGTCTCAGGACCTGCTGCTGGTTCACACCCAGGAGCAGGGTTATTCTGGGATGTTCTGGGCCTGCAGTCAGTCAGTCAGTCAGTCAGTCAGTCAGTCAGTCAGTCAGTCAGTCAGTCAGTCAGTACGGACCCTGGATCAGGCTTCCGGAACCAACCCTGACACCTGAGGGACGGGCGGGCAGATGGATCTGTCTTCAGCGGCTGTGACGCTGCTGTTTCTGACGCTACCAGAGAAGAAGAATGGGCTCTGGCCTGCTCTAATGAGGCTTTTATGTCTGCGCTTTGATGCACGCAGCAGCTGGTTGCTGCTCAGTTCGCGCCGCAGGGGCTGCAGACCTGAGAGGATGACCTGCCGGAGGTTTGGCCAGCCCTTCGGGGAGCCCGGGGAGGCAGCCGCGGCCGCGGTCACGTGGCGTCTCCGTCTTCCAGCCTCACACGGGTTTGTCCTTTTCCCGACGTCTGGAAGGTCGGAGCGCTCCTGGCGGTGATGCAGGCTGTTTCATGAGATAACCTTCAGACCCCCCCTTTGGAATTCCAGAGGAAGCGTTAAGAGAGGCGATTGGAATAATAATGTGACGAGAGTCGGTGCTTAAACTAGATTCACTTCAGAATAACCCCATAAAATAATTTTACACCCGCCTCGAATACTGCTCCTGTCCTCGCTCATCCTCTCCGTCCCCAACCTGCGTGCAGACAGAATAATTGATTTGTTTCAAACCTGTGAAAAGCTGCTGCCCACGCTCGTCCGGCCCGTCTGTGGAAACGGTAAACGGGACTATTACAGGACGACCATCAGGTCCTCTCAGCTGCCCAGAGAGGAGAGAACAGAAGAAGGTGAGGAGAACCGCCTGGAAGAGGGTTGTAACCCCTGCAGAAGCCTGAGGATCCCTCGTTTCTGCTCGTTCCAGGAAACAACAAACTAAGGAGGGATGAAATTTTCAACAAAATTACCAAGAAGGTAAAAACAGAGAAGAGGCCGGTTTGATTGCTGGCGCAGCTTGTTGCTGCTGTAATATCTGGTGAGGAGCCTCACAGGAGCGAGTTTATGAGCAGCCTTCCGATCGTGACGGCGGAGTTTCCAGGATGGGCTCTGGGAAGAGTCCCGACGCTCCCGAAGCTGCTGTTGCCATGTGGGAGCGCTGCCTGTCACGTCTGCGCGGAGTCTGCTGTAATGAGGCTTTAATGAGGACATCATGTTGGAGGCAGCTAATTACAGCCTCCTTCTTGACTCTGGTGCCTTTTAGAGGCGCATCGATCGGCCCTGTTTGCCTCTGTTTCTCCGAAGGCTGCGGCGGTTGCCGTAGAGTCTCCGAGGCCTCGCTTTAATCAAATGAACGAGCCAAAGTGTGCACATTTCCTCTCTTTCCAGCAACGTCCTCTAATTGAACAATCAAAGCTGTGCATGAATCACCACCGCCTGCAAGACTGTTTCCATCCTCCCCATTACCCCGCCGTGATTTGTGGGTTACGATGCAGCCTCAGACTTGTTTTCGTGTTGTGAGAATCTGCATTTTTAATCAGTCTTAATGAAGATTTAAAAGCTTGGCTGTAAACTCTACGATTCCCCGCTGCACCTGTTGGCAGTTTCCAGAGCAGAGTGGTGCCACAGGTAGAGGCAGGGCCTGGCTCCTGAGCTCCTGAGGACCTCCTCAGAGGCCCGAGCCGCCTGGACCGCGCTGCTTTCTAGCCTGCTGCTGCTGCGGGTGTTAAAATGGTGGCTGCAGACGAGACTGGAGGATGGCTCGCAGCAGCGCAGCAGCGCCGCAGCGCAGCGCCTGCAGCGCCGAGACCAGGACGACCGGCAGCAGGGCTGGACTGGCGAGTTCCTTTAGCCTTTCACAGGTTCAAGCAAGAATCGGCGTCTTGAACCCGGGAGAGCAGGCTGCCAACGCCAGCGCCGCGCTGGGCCGCGGCGTTTATGCTTTAATGACACCTTCATAAACACCGATGCTGATAAGAACGAGAAAGAGCAGCTGGATAAGAGCCATAACTCTCACGGTGCCCAGAGACAATAAAAAGCCGATCTTCTCGTGGGAGAAGAGGAACCTGAGCACCAAGCTGGATTCAAGTTGACGGAACAGAATAAAGACCTCCGTGGAAAAATAAAGAAGAACAAAGCACCTTAGATCAAAACAGCACCGTAATCCATATCTTCTTATTCAAATTCTTTAGCCGAGCAGGTTCTTTCTCAGCAAGATCCATGATGGAGGCAGAAGGCCGAGGTGCTGACGGAGCTCCTGGAGGACAGGAGAAAAGACGCAGCTCCAGAAAGCTGGGCACGTTTACTGGGAGAGGAGCTTAGATCAGCCTCTGCGATCAAGGTTCCCACTGTTTGCCCAAATAGCCGCCGTCGCCGTGGGGAAAAAACAACATTCGGATCCCAGGGAAACATTTTCAGACACGTTGAGGCGGACGAGGATGAGCTGGAGACCTCGTTCAGGGGCGCTTGAGGGCCCCATCGCCATCATTATTCAGCAAAGCAGTCAGCACTGCAAGGTTGAGTCCAAGAGGAAGCGGCGAGAACAGGCCAGCCGGTCCAGCCGGAGCAGCAACCAATAAACCAGCGGCTGACTGGCTGCTTCTGACGCCCGAGCCAGCTGAGGCTAACGCGCTACTGCACTGGCTTGATGCTCGTAGCTGCACGGGAGACACGCGGTGTTCCTGCAGGCTGCATCACCTGTGACAGCGCAGACGGATGACAGCTCATCAAAGCATCAAAGCGGACGTTTCCAGATGTGCTGGCTCCCACAGCGAAAGCGCTAAAGAGCAGGTCTGCTGGTGGAAACGGTGACGCAGCTTCTAATCTGGGGCCCAGTTGTTCTGGTGTGCAGCCTCTACGATTCACACACACTCACACACTCACACACACACACACACACAGTTGTTGATGATAAATAGCAGTGAAAGTGCTGCAGAGCACCTGAAGGGTTAAAGATGCTCCGCTTTGCTCGGCTGTTGTACCGACGCAGCCGCGAGTACAGAAACAAGCCCGACTCACCACAGCAGGGGGCGGGGCTGGGCGGGGGGCAGTTAGCGTGGAGGTCATCGGCAGAGCTGATCACAGCAAGACGTAGAGGAAAAGCGGAGGACAGCAGGATCAAAAGAGCCCCAGACGGAGACAAATATGGGCCGAGGCAGCCTTTAGAAAAACAGATGAGGCAGGAAAAGAGAGCGGAGAGTGTGAAAGAGAAGCTGTTGGGTATTCAGATCAGATGTTAGCATGGAGCCGGCCAAGGTGAGCTCACTTGGGTGTTGTGTTTCGCCCAAGCACGCGCTGCAGCGTGGACAGCCGGCTAGCAGAGCGGCGTCAGATCTTCCAGACGCATCCAGCTGGGAGCAGACCCTCACCCGGTGAGACACAAACGCCAGGAATGATGAAAGCCAGCCAATAAAAGCCCATTAAAAGCTAATAACAAAGTTGGGGAGAGGTGAGGCGCAGATGGCTCCCTGCTGCCGAGTTGCGCTCTTTCTGGAGCAGGACCCGAGCCCAGCTGTGCCTGCGGCGACACCAACCTCCAGTCATCTCCCTCAGATGAGAAATTCAAATATTTTACTGACACAAGAACAAAACGGGTCCGCTTTAAGCTCATCAGTCAAAACAAATAGGGCCGGGAGGACCGTTCCGGACGGGATCTGGAATACAATCCAATCTGTAATCAAACTCTATTTCATGCTATAAATTTTCATTAGGTAAACACGACTGTAAAAATAATCATAACAGATCACAGAGAGGATCCTTTAAATTACAAAAATACCTATTTTACAGTCCATAGTTGGCTCTTTGTGGCGCAAATGTATCAGTAGGACGTCAGTTCGTCTGTGGAATTAGGATCACAGAGGAGCTTCCGCTGTGGTTTCCTAGACGACGGGTGCGCTCAGCGATACATGCACATGCTTCTGCTCTGGTACAGGTACATGTAGGCGTCGCAGAAGAGACGCTTGGCCACGCCCCTCATGTCCCGCGGGTCCTGAGCGGCCAGCTGGAAGGGAGACATTTCCAGGTAGGCGCCGACCTCAGGGCAGGCCCGCACCTCTGGAATGTTGAAGCCCTCACTCTCGCCTGGAGGGCAGAAGCTCAGGTGAGCTCAGACAACAGAAAGAGACGCGAGGGCAGAGAGCCACGCCCACCTTGCCTGTCCGCCATGCTGTCGAAGAAGATCCAGTCATGGCTGCTGGGGCCGTGCTTGATGAAGGACACGTAGTGGCTGGTCTCGATGCACAGCACGGCAAACAGGTCCAGTTTGTCCCTGGCCAAAGCGTTGGGACTCCTGTGACCCAGGTAACCTTCTGGAACGTCCAGAGGAGAGCGCTGGTGTGAGCGGCGCTGAGGATGCGTGTGCACCTGCAAAAACACGCCAGCGGGAGGGAAAATTACTCGAGTTTGACGCTTGTGCTTCGCTACCAAACCACATCTTCCCCGCATGCTTTTTTAAAATCACCCCTGGATTTCAGAAGGCCACGAGTGACGGGACATAAAAGTTTATTAGTTATTAGTGCAGACTCCGAAAGCAGCTGAGTAAATATGGCAGCAGAAATGACCGATAACGCAGACAGAGCCACACACACCTGAGCTGAACACGTCTCACAGAAGAGTTTGAATCCCGTCTGGCTAAAAAGGACATCGTTAAAACAGTCGGTGCACTCTTCCTGGGCCAGGTTTCCACACAGCATACACTGCTGAGGCCCTGAAACACACACACACGTGACCATTTCACCACCGAAGCGCATCAGTCACATGCTCCCTGTTTGTTACCTTCAGACAGAAGCTCAGTAATGTCGAGCTCCAGAGAGGGAACAATCTTCTCAAACATCTTGAACTTCTTGCCAAATCGAGGCATCTGGAGGATGAGGCAGGATGGAACCTAAGAGGTGATGGGAGCGTAGAGAACAGAGGCGACAACCGTGAAACAGCGACATCTAGTGGACGCGCAACCCCGAGGTGTTCCTGCAGTACCCGGGGTGGCCGTTGGGGTCGCCCTCCACCCTGCTGTTTATTAGGATTCTGAACAAAAACGTAATTCTCTGATCGAATGACACAAGCAGAAAAATAAGACCAAACTCACCTCTGCCAGTTTGATTCCTTCACTCAGGAAGGAATGTTCCAGCAGCTGCTGGACTGAAGGCAGCACCAGGTTGTGTTTCTGATCCAGAAAGATCTGGTAAGAATAACACTCCTGCTCTTTTCCTCCCACCGAGCTAAATAAAAGAGAACAGCGTCATCAGCTGCTTTTTTGTTGTGATCCAGATACTTTCACTGTGGTGCTGCAATTGTACATTTTAAGAAGAGGCTCCAGGGCCAGAATTTGGTTCATGATGATGGTAAGAAACTCTTCTGGATCTGAAAGACAGCCGATAAGAACCCACCGATATTCTTTATAAAGCCACAGCAACCACACTCAGCCGCACATGACTAAATCAGACCTGAGATTTAAACAGATGAATAAACGCACCCTTCTCGTCTGTGGTGAAGGAGCGACTGTAACCGAGCTTCTGCAGCTGCTGTCGGAGCTTCATGATGTGTCGTCCTTCCACAAATCCATTACTGGAGCCAACAGACAGAGAGGGAGGTCACTCACACACACACACACACACAACCAGAACAGTGCTAAAACATCCTTCGGATGGACCCTCAGACCTGCGCAGAGGGTTAACGATGTTGTGGAGTAGCGTCTTCTGAATGGAGGAGTCCTTGGGTTCGGTGGATTTGAAGAGCATGGAGTCCAATACAGAAGTGCAGGAGAACAAGCTAAGAGAAGACGTGAGTCACATGACCATCAAACACACTTTTAGCAATATATAAGCAATCCTCCCTGAATATTTCTATTTTAAACAATGTTATTCATTTTGGAACTTGAGCAGTAGTCTGAACAGATCTGGAACTTGGTGAAAATCCAAATTTGCAATCCTGACCTGAAGAGGGCAGCATCCATGTAGCAGGAGTTGCAGTGACCTTGAATTCCCTTCATTTGTCCAATTAAAATGCGATCAACCTGCTCTGTGGTGACAGGAGGAACAGTCTCCAGCCTGCCTTCCATGTGCCACTCTACAGACACACACACACACACACAGAGTAAGAAAAAACATAGTGGCGCCTGCCAGATTCCGGCGCAGCACTGCCCCCTGCTGGTGAACCCACGCTGACACCTCTCCTGTGTGTTCAGCTCAGACACAAAAAATCTGATAAAACGTGTGAAAACCTACAATAACAAAGTGTAAAAACATGTAGGAGGTGAAGGAAAATGGAGCTAAACATTGATTCAAACCTTCCTCATTTGGCATCCTCTCACTGTGATTGGGGGACAAGCTCTGAAAGCGCGAGTCCGGTCGACAGGAAGAGAGCTTCACAAAAATAGCTCTTTTTGAGGGACAGACGAAGTAACGCTCCCCTCTGAAGATTCCGTCATTCACTCCTACTTCCTCCTCCTAAAGGTAGAACATTGTTGGTGTTGCATCCAAAATGGAAGAAGAAAAAACATCACCAGCAGTGAGTGAGCGTTGAGCTGAGTTACTGACCGAACATCCTGCATGTTTATGAGGTGTGATTTTTACCAGCTCTATTCCAGCCATCATTTCCGTTCGCTCAGGCAGCATCCCGATCCAGCGGATGATCCCGTACGCATTCCCGTCATTCAGAGTCAGCTCCACCACAGAGTTCACCGTCAGATCTGTGTAGAGGTTTTCTGGAATCTCTGGCTCTTCAGCCAAGAAGACGTTTGCATTAGAGGAAACACAGAAGCACAGCTTCATGACTCGGCGGGGCGAAAGCCTCTCGCACCTGCTGGCACCTCCTCCTTAGCGACACACTCCAACAGAACTTCAACCTCTCCACCCCTTTTTCCATTTTCATCAGTGTCCTGAAGACAGCAGCAGTCTGTGTTAGTCTTTTTTGTGGTTGTCTTTTGAGTATTATAAATGTGTGTGTGTGTGCGTGTGTGCGTGTGTGTGTGTGTGTGTTTAAAACGAATGTTTCGACCTGATTTCAGAGATAATAAAGCTTTGGGGCTTCGAGAAAGGGTTTATCTACCCACCGTTGAGATCTGAACGACAGTCTGTCCATTCTTCTCCCTGATGCCCAACACCATTCCGTGGCGGAGCGGAGTAGTGGAGTATGTGACTCTGTCTCCTACAGACAGCTGAACAGGTTCCAGCGGGACCGCTGCTGATGGGGACCTGGGAATCACCGTCCCCAGGCTGGAAAAAGGGACAAACATCCCGCTCCTTTTCGGACAGGTGAAGAAACGTTTGTGCACACGTGTGCCGTCTGAATCCCCCTTCTCCCTATCTTCTCCCTAATTACAGGGAAAAGAAGTATTTTAAATGAAACAATCGAGGTAAAACAAGGACTGTAGATCATATTTTAGAACTTCTCCATCAGGTTCCTCAAGCCATTACTTCCTCAATCTAAAGTTATCATAAATGAACCTAAGGGATCCCACCAGCCCAGCTCAGCTATCTAAATTTCATCTTTCCTCATTAGTGTAACGCTTTAATGTCGATGCCCAGTCCAGCTATCCCCATTCTTCCAGTGAATTTGAAATCTGAAGACCGTGTTGACAGGGACTCTCTTCACTCCAGTAACCAGCCGTGGCTTTTAATGTTTCTGACAGAAGTATTAATAAAAACAGTAGGAGGCTATGCAAGCTGCCTTGTATCCGCTTAGCAAGTGTGTGATGTATGTAAGCGTGTCCCGTCGTCTTGCACTGGTTCAGCACGTGTGTCCTGCTGTGCTTCCTGACAAATGAACAGTCATTAGTTCTGAAAAATACACACACACGCACAGAGAAAGAGAGGGAGAAAGAGAAGAGGAGAGAGAGAGAACACACAAAGGGGGACCCACTCATAATTAGCTTGCCTGCACCAATAGTGTGATAATGACAGTAATGTGTATGGGGAGAAATCAATGGTCTGGTATTTGCCTCTCAGTCAATAAAAGTCTTCGTTTTCTCTCTCCTTCTTCCCATCATCAGCTAAATCACTCCCAGACAGATAACTCAAATCTGTCCACAGCACAGTCAGGAGATAAGGAAATGAGTTTATTGTTTTTATTCTTAATCTTTGATAACAATAAATTTAACTTTTTTCCCTCTGCTGAAATCTAGCGAGTGTTAGGAGGCAGCAGCTTGATACCAGTTTGAGAAATCTGCTGGCAGCTTCCATCAGTGAAAACAGAGCGGCCTCGAGCATGTTGTTGCCTTCAGGAAAATAAGCTAAACCTTGTGGACTGGCCTAAAATAAACCATGGCGTAAGTCAGTCGAGGATTTCTGTTCTGAGAGTCTCTTAAATGTCAAACAGTATTCATCAGTGGACGTTTTATATTTGAAGTAACGAGAGTGTCTCACCTGCAGTTCAACACCAAAGTGCCTTCCAGACAGAGGACAAGAAAAGGTCGGCTCTGTCAGCCTCCCGATGTAGCGAATGATGCCTCTGAGCCGTTCTCCAGCCTTCTCCACATCCACCGCCGTGCCCACGGTGAGCTCCGTCGCCGCCCGGAGACAATCCCTCCGTCGGAACCACTTCAGCCTCTCCGGGTCGTCGGGCAGCGCCAGCAGCAGCTCAGCTTCAGCCTCGCTCAGCTCCTCCAGAGACCCCACCTCAATGTCATGAGACAATGACGTCCAAGTGCCACAAAATGTTACAGCCTTAGTTTTCTGGTCAGGGGAGGATAAAGCACTTTGGAATGTTCTGACGTAGCATATTTGTCCAGCACTGATGTGCGATAGGTGCTCAGGTTTTCTAGTTAAGATGAAGAAAAGATGCTCTGATGTCATCTTTGTGAAGATCACAGCTAAAGAAAAAAAAGACAAAATGAATTATATTTTTCTCAGTCCGCATTACTTATTAGTCATTCCTAAAGCATCAAAATCCAATTTGTTGTGATGGTTCTACTACTGCTAAATAAAGCTTTAACGCTATATCTAGTTTTAATTTAGCTCAATTCACTTTTATTCATGTAGTGCCTTTTACAATTAGGATTGTCTCTAGGGGCTTTTCAGAGGCAGAAACCCAGAGCCAGAACCCCCAGGTAAGCACGGTGGCATGGTAAAGCACCCCTTTAACAGGAAGAAACCTTGAGCAGGTCCAAGCTCACAAAGAGGAGGTAGAACCATGCAAACACAGCAAACATAATACAGCATAGACAGGTTGTTATAAAAAGGAACAGCATAGGCAGGTGCTGACAATAGACACTGGGTAATTGTTGCGGTTGCTCAAATGAAAGACAGAGTAACTTGTTTAGCAACAGCACATTAGCTACCTTTAGCTAACACCTGGCAACGCAGCGAAGAAAAACTAAAATGTGAGGTCAAATGTTGAATCAATGTAAATAACCCATACACCATTTTTTTGAGTTCTGTCAACATTGCCGTTAAGAAGAATTACCTCTGCTCGTAGGGCAACTTCAAGGATGATCTGATTTCTTTTACGCTGCCGGAACTTTTACTTCCTGTTTCATTTCACTTCAGACGAACGTCATCAATTTTTCTCTCTCCGACAATATCTGCACTTTGACTTCACAAATCACAAGTATATTTTCAACTAAGGTAGTTTTTCGTTTTCGTAAATAAGTTTATTTTATTACTGTCAAACGCAGAAAGCGCAACTTCGTGACGACGCTCTCGTTTCCAATGATTTCGCTCGGAGAAGTGGTGGAATTTATTCATGTTTTCCCCTTTTATTTTTCTTACAGGTAAAAAAAACACCCGAATGGTGCAAAGTGCAAGATACAGTAAATGGTAATTAAGTGTTGTACGTTCATGTTATTTTGAAAGGATCGTCCACTGACCTTGCAGAATTAATATAAACGCAACTGTCCTAACTTATGACATACTACCTACAAGTTTTTACTGAGGGATTTTAGGGCCAGGCGGGTCAAAGTGCGTAAAAACGTCATCAGCAAGCGTCGACTCGTGTCGCCTTTTGATGACGATATTATCGGTCGTAAACATGGAGGAAAGAGAAGCTCTAAAGAGAGAAATCGAAGTTTTACAAGGTATTTTTTAATCGGCTTTGTTAGAAAGCGACAAATGTGTATTTTATTCCTTGTGTATTTTTTTTTTAGTTTAGTTTCCTTTTACAAACACGAGGTGATAGTTGACAATAAGTCAATCTGGCACGATGTGCGTTATTCGCTAAGTCGTTAAAATGGGTTCTTTAAAGAAAGCAAAAATTAAACGTTATGGCTCCTCAACTGTCATTGTTTGCAGCATGGTGATAAACTGGGGCCTTGATCTTGAAAGGATAAAGGCCAGGGGGATTTGATCTCGGAGCCTTTACTCTACTACGTAATCGCTTATACTCTAGCTAATATAAGTATTAGCATTAGTAGTAGTATATAAGTATACTCGAATACTCTCTTCGTTTTCACTCTATATCCTATTAATATCATATAATCTCAACATTAACACTTTTTACCTGCCTGTAGCAACCCGTTTTTCTCCTAACCTCGAAGTTGTGAGTAAAGGGTTGAACCTATTGATTAGTTGAAGCTTTCTCAAATACACTAGTTATTTCTAATCGGATTTTATCAAAAGTAGTCATTTTAATCACCTTATTATTCACAATGTATGTGTGTTGTTTTTCTTGTTTTATTTGTCCTAACAAGCAGATTTTGGTAATTAATTGACGTAGAGGACATGCAGAATTTGATGAGTATGTGCCTGACATTTACACTGGTATTTACGTTGCGCTTTAATATGTATAGTTAGGCATAAATAATTATTTCTATTCTAATTTCTTAGATCTTATCGATAACCACAAAAGGATCCATGGGGATAATCCTTTTGCAAGAGTTCCGCCACCAGAAGCTCAGCGATCATCAAGAGGTTTTGGTACCCTTGCCGGACATCCTTACTGTTCCAGAGGGAGATTTTATCCTCCTGAGGACCGTGGAAGTTGGAAGAGAAAATACTCACTTAGAAACAAGAACCCACAGTCCTCTTCTGCACACTCCTTCATCGCTACCTCCTCCTCTTCCTCCTCGGAGCGGACTGCTTCTACTTCACTGAGCGTCAGCCACGGAGGAGAAGCGAGTGTCAGAAGTCCCATGTTATCACCGAGGGCTTCCCTTCAGAGGCCCAACAATGTCACACAGATGAGCACAGGGACAACTGACACAACCAACATCATGCAACACAAAATAGGTCACAGTAAGGTTTACAAGACGCAGCAGGTGCCTGAAAGAAGACACGTGGTTCCAGCGGAGAATAAAACCGTCCCAGCTGTGGTCGCGACAAAGGCGTCTCCCTCGTTGTCCTCCCCGGCTGGTCTGAGTGTTAGTAAAAGCACTGATATCGGGGCAGTTTCAGCTGATCTCGCTAATGCTGCAGTCACGGTCCCCCTGCTGCTGTGGCTAAACTATCTAAACAACCTTCCAGTAACCCTCCCACTCACAGCAACCATCAGACCAGTAAACCCAGTTCTACAAATTCAAAGTTTGTTTGGGTCAAGGCCCAGAATGTGGAAGGAGCTGCACCGCTAATGAGCAGCCGTGTTCCCACTCCTGCAGGCAAAACAGTGGAGAATTTCCCATCATCAACGCCTGCAGCTAAAAGCGCCGCTGTATATCCCGTTTGTAAGAAAACAGCTGTAAAGAAGCCTCCACAGAAGACAACTCAGGACAATCTCCCCACCAAAACCTCCCAATACAAATGGGTCTCCACCACTGCCTCTCAGGCTAAAGTCTCCCGAAAATCCCTCTCGCCCAAAGGTCTGCCTCTGCCCCAGAAAGCTCTGGAGACAGGTGGCATCTCCAAGAAGGTCAAAGCAGCTTTGGCGTCCCCTACCCCAACCAAAAAGGAGGTGGCCACCTCCTCAAGGAGTAGCCGTTACAGCTGGAAGGCTGCAGCAGCAGGAGGTGCAGCGGTGCGCCGAAGATCGTCCTTCCACTGGACACCAGACAAACGCCACAAGGGAGTCCGGGGAGGCTCCTCACCTGGACCCCTGCGCACCTCCCTCCCCTCTCCCGCTGCCCCACCTGGCGCATTCAAGCTTCGCAGCCGCATGAAAATCATTCGCAGGTGAGTGAGCGTAATTCTCCAAAAACCGCTAAGAACTGATAGGAACTGAAAGTAAATACATCATTGTCTAAAAAATCTCACAAAATTATACAGAAGCACAAAACATGTGTAAATATGCTTGGTTTTAGACATGCTTGGTTTTAGATATGCTTGGTTTTAGACATACTTGGTTTTAGATATACTTGGTTTTAGACATTCTTGGTTTTAGACATGCTTGGTTTTAGACATGCTTGGTTTTAGACATGCTTGGTTTTAGACATGCTTGGTGTCTCACCAAAGGTACTTTAGACGGTCGCCACTAGGTGGCGCCACTCGCCTTTCCCCTGGGCTCTGGTAAAATAATCGGTACTTTCAGCTGACTTCTTACTTTCTTTCCTTTTTCTTTCTTTTTCTGTGGCTGCAGCGGTTCAGAGAAAGTGAGCAGCACATCCGGGGTGAAGTTCTCCACGCCAGGCCGATCATCTGCGGCCATCAGGGGCCCCGGAGGAGCCCGGCGGACCTCCAGAGAGCTCGTTTCCTTTGGTCGACACAAGTTAAGAAGACTCTGCACCTCCTTCGCAAGGACAAGTAAGCAGTGCACACTACTGGCATTTCACATTTCACATAGCAGTTTAAACAATATTTAACACAAAAAAATTAGTTTCCAATTTTTTGCTATTAATCCGACAAAGACAGGTAGTAATGTCAAAAAAATATGTTTGGTTTACAATCCCTAATTCAAACAATAAATTATCAATGAAAGGTAAACATTTAAAAAGCAAAAAAATGTAATTTTCTGGTTTCTTTCTGACGGACCAAATCATATAATCCCCCAACAGATTGATAATTAAAAAGTGACTTTGTCATATCCCTCAGATCGGTACTTTAAAAACTAGAAAACACTTTACCAGTTGTGTATGAATGTCAAACTGTTTTTCCACTCTGGATCTGAGTGACTTTAATGACAGCACCATGACTAATTGTTGTAATGAGCTTCCAGCCCAACACTCCTCTGTGGAAAATGGCATTACATGGTTAAAGGGGCACACACACTACACACACTGGATAATTACAGCACCACTCTACTTATGCTGCAACCATGCCAGTTTTGATGTGTCCTCCCGGGTAAAGAGACGCGTTAGACTCAGTCTTTAGAGTCAGAGGTCAAAGTTGACCTGAGCTCAGAGAACCAGTCAGATGTGATCACCATCTGAACGCCTGTACGCCGTCTGTGACACGCTGTCGGGTTCTCCTGTCGCTCCTGGTTGCTGATCTGGATTCTCCAGGTCTCCTGGAGCACCCGCTGGTAGGCCAGTGGGTGGTGTCTGTGCTCCTGTTGGGTGCCTGCCCAGCAGAGGGCATCCCGTCCCTGCGGCTGCCCCCTGTCCCCAGGAAGCCTCACGGAGAGGCAGCAAGAGGGGGAGGAGGCGGCTAATTGATTGCCCAATTCAGCCGTGATGGCGAACAAGTGGCGATAGCGGGTAATTTGCGGAGGCGACGGCAGGCGGGGCCCGCTGCTATCGTGCCCTGGCACGGCTCTCCCTACACCAGATAAAAAGAGCTAATGCATAATTATCCACTTGCAAATTGGATTGTTTTAACGAACTGTAGAATATGGGCTGGAGCTGATGGGAGGCAATCACTGTTTTTACGGGCCCCCTCCTCCCTCTTCTTGCCCCTTCAGGCCTCTAGTTACGCTGTATACCCCCCACACCTCACGCCCATCCTGTTGTAATCTCCCACTTTCAATGGAGTCAGAAGCCATTAGAGAAACCATCACTATTAGCATTAGCCTTTATTCCTGCCTCGGTGTCCGTCAGTCTCTTCATTCTTTAAGCTGCCCAGTCCCGCGCAGTCCCCCTCCTCTTCATCATTTCTCAGTTGACCTGAGCGCAGGAACACACGCAGGTCTGATTAAAGTGACCGATTCAAGTTCTGAGAAACACCAAAGGTGGAGGAAATATGGAGCGAGGGAAGCTGGCTGGCCTCCGATAAGAGGCGCTAATAAAGAGCAAATTGAATTACTAATGATGGGAAGCTGAGTCCCTATAGATGAGCCCGTTAAAAGCCAACCTTATGACCACTCACACACACGCATGATAATACGCTCCCCAACAATGCGTCTTAATTTCCTCCTCAACGACCAGCTTCAGCTGTCCGCTCTCCTCCGCCGGTGTTTGGGAGCTGCTTTATCTCTGCTTTAATTTAAAGAGGGCATAAACCCAACTAAGCAGTTAGAACTGTAATGAATCGAGAAGCCCGTGTGTGTGTCTTTTAGGATATATAGGTTTTGCGTGTCTGTGTGTGTGTGTGTCAGAGGCAGTTGTGCTGCCCTGATAATCTAATAAAGCAGATAAATGTCAGAAATGGACAGAACCTGGAGAGAAGAGTGCTGATCCAAGCGGCTTGCTGTCCCATGTGACGGCCTCCTGGAGGGTCTCTATCTCATCCTGCTCCTGCCGTCCCTCCTCATCCCTCATCCTTTCTCGGGTTTTTCCGTCTCCATGGTCTTTGCTGTGCGCTAATGTGCCTCTCGTACTTGATATCACCGAACCACACGCCCTCCGGTGTCATCTCGGGTAGGTGTGAACTTGGGAAAGCAGAAAGACTCCATTATTTCCTGAAAGAAAAGGCTCGGCGGAAAAATGTAGATCAGCACATCAGCTAATGAAAATGAGAAGCTTATCAGGAAAAGTGAGTCTACCTCACCAGGATTTGTGGAAGGAGTGACTAATATTGGAGCAACACTGGATATAGGCTTAGAGAAACAAGCAGGGAATTATTCACACACACACACACGGTGCTGGTGGTGGAGGGAGCAGGTTGATGATGTTTGTGGGGTTGCAGCCGTGACTCGCTGTGACCACTCTGGCCCTCGAGCATCGGTTTACTGACAAGCCTCCTCTGCACACAGCTATGATACCATGAAGCTATGACCGGGCCCCCCCCCCCACACACACACACACACACACACACACACACCCTCTCTCTCTCTCTCTGTTGGGATCCTCTTACCTGCAGTGATCCCATTTATTTCAGCCATAAATCATATGTGCTGCTCTGCATGGAGACGGCCTGCGCTCCCTCTGATGTTCCCCACTTTTGCGCTGATGTATTTTCTGTACATCACACACACATTTATTCAGGCCTCCTCAGGCCGCCACTCTGAAACGCATCAGTAAAACATCAGCTGACGACCCTCTGCTCCATCCATTCAAGGAGGAATATAAATCACCCAAAGCAGCATCACACTCAGAGCTCAGCGGAGTTTTCTTTTATTAATTTTGATCACTTAAATATGCAGTTCAGCACACACACACACACACACACACACACACACACACACACACACACACACACACACACACACACACACACACAAGCAAGTGCGCGTGTGTGCCTGTGTGTGCGTCAGCTGCCTTTCTCCATACCGTTCTCAGGATGCCATACCACTGTACCCACAGTGTTTCATCAGTTGGACGACACACACACACACACACACACACACACACACACACTCAGCGGCGTGCTGCTCATTCCTCTGCACTTTCTCAGGCTCTCTGTGTCAAACAGGTGGGTCTCTGTCTTCTCTTTCTGTCTTCTCTCTCTCTCTCTTCTCTTTTATATGGCACCACTTGTCTCCTCTTTCTCACACACTCTCTCTTTAAACACATGGGTGTGTCCACACACCAGCAGTCTGCCTGTCAGAATAGTTGCGGTAATGATTTGCGGGCATCCAGGCGTGGCCCTCTGATCAGGGCCCATTTCCTCCTCTTTCTGCGTCTCCACCTGGAATCAGAATCTGCTGGTTTGTTGGGCCGAAGGTTAAAATGGGACCATTTGTTTTTGTGTCCGCTCGGAACACAAATGTGTGTCTCGAGCGGTTTCCCTGCGTGCATGTGTATAAACCTGATAGGGGCCCAGTATAGCGCCCTGGTGCGCAGTAACATTTGGCATTTTGATGAACCTCTCGGCGCCTACGGAGAAGCGCATGCCGGAGATGGGAGCCCCGATCCATGTGTGCACCAGGTCGACTCCTCCCCCCACAGGCTCATCAAACTGTCAGCTGGCCATAATTAAAGTCCTGAATTTAATCAACATATAGATGACCCGGGTTTTAAGGACACGCGGTATCGTGCACCCTTGTAACGTGCTTGTTAACACGTCTCCGATGACCGGCGGAGTTTTGCTGCGGAGCCTTTAATTGCACAGCAGGTTTTATTTTCCTTGGTAAATATCAGTTGGGTGGAGGAGGAAGAGCAGGAACATCTCCAACATGCCGTGAGACTCGGCGTTGAGCTCTATTTGCTGTTGCGATCATGTGTTTTTATCCTGTGTGAGGTCAGATGAGTGACACGTGTTGAAATCGGTAATCTAGCCGCTGCGGAGGGCTGTAGTCTGAGAGGTCCAAGCTCCTCCCCAGTTAAGGGCTGAAATGTTCTCTTGGTATCCAGTGGTGCGGTCTGTACGCCAGGCTGTCGAATAAATCAGAAACCCAACAGGACTCCAGAAGGGCCCCGCTAATTATTTGAGAGCACCTGGCAGCAGCAGCCATGAGGTTTATTGCTAACTGGTTTTCTTCAGCCTGACTCGGCTTGATTCCAACAGCCACATTCCTGCAATCAGAGTTATCTTTTTAACACGAAATGAAACTAAACACCTTTTTAAGATGTCGACTAGGTTTGACTAGGTTAAAATCTCGCCTTCCCAAAGTGTCCATGTTAGGCTTTAGTTTGGGTGCCAACGATCCAGGTTTGACTGATCTGAGTTTATTATTAGGTTTCAAAACCATTTATTTTGATGGCTGCCAACAGTCTTTATTTTTGGCAAGTTACACCCCCTCCAGCTTAGGAAATAAAAATATTAGATTACTGTCTTGAAGGAAATTGATATATATTTGTATATTTATATTGTTTAATGAAAATAACTTCTTTTTTAAAAAAACCTAATTGAACCAGCTTGTAAATCTGAAACCTCGCATTTTGTTTCCAGTTTCTTTTACATGCTGGAAATGTTTTAAAAGCATTTATGCTATCAGTAATAAACCATTAAAAAGACATAACTAATGCTTTGATACGCTGATCTCTGAGTGGCCTTGCACTGTAACAGTTCCATCAATATTTATCCATTTTTACTGGAGCCAGAGGTCATAAAGCAAAGTGGCTGTTTATTTTGGAACGGCGTCGTTATTGATCCCTGTATTCTGGGCCTTGGTGGGCGTGGCTTTGCGGTCCAGACCCCCGAGTGGGCGTGGTCTCACATTCCTGACCCCTGAGTGGGCGTGGTCTGGTTGAGTTACATAAAGTGCGCATGTTGTGGCATCAGGGAGGGGTACTCTGGGGCTCCCCACCAGGTTCTCCATAAATCTTGACCTCCTGTCAGCTGAGACCAAGCCCGCCCCCCCACCCCAACCTCCCGCCCTCTGACCCTCTGGCGGTAACCCTACCTCCCCCGAGCTCTCGTCCATATGCCCGCACACACTAACCACTGGGTTGGGGGGGCTCGGGTACATGGGAAGATGAGCAACGAGTCTGAGGAGCGCTAGGCATGTTAATCATGTCCTTGTGCGTGCACACACACACACACACACACACACAGTGGGGTTGTGTAAGCGGCTGGGATGGGAGGTGCCCAGTGGGTGATGGTCACTGCCAGAGCTGGATTATTTGGCCCCGGGGCCTGGCTGCTGGCCTTGGGGAGGCTCTTTAACCCCCTACTTTGGTGTGGAAAACTTTT
>CAAE01009604.1:88856-115929 GCA_000180735.1 Tetraodon nigroviridis | reverse complement strand
ATAGTAAAAGGCATTTATGCAGACTGTCAGTTTACATGTTCCTGATACACCAAAGAATCAAAACGTTTTAAGTTTTTAAAAATGTGTTCAGTTAATCCTGGCTGACAATGGTGCATTATATGATATAAGAATACCAAACAAAACATAATAATACAGAGTACCGTAGTTTAGCTTCTGCCAGGTTACTGAACAAAGCATATAGTGCTGTTTGTTCTCACAGTTTTGAGGCAAGTAGCAGTTATTATTGTATTCAGGCTAACAAGTGAGACCAGGCAAACACATTAGTTGTTCTCAGATTGTTCTAACACGAGTCCTGTTGTCTCTAAAAAGTTCAGAAGTTCATATTATTGTAATGAAAAATGTTTTACCTGTTTGTTGTCTTTTACATTAGAAAGTCTGCCAGACTACGTTTTTATTCAACATTCTTTCTCTTTCTGATGTTGCTAGCAATGGCCCAGGAGACAAACCAGAGCCCAGTGCCCATGCTTTGTGCCACAGGTTGTGGTTTCTATGGCAACCCAAGAACAAACGGCATGTGCTCGGTGTGCTATAAAGAACACTTGACACGACAGCAGAGCAGCGACCGCATGAGCCCCCTCAATCCTATGGGTAAGAGGTGTAAGATACTAATTCACCTTAAATTCTATCATGTAAAAATTCTGCAGGCAGTATGATCACATGACACTTGAAATAAACTCATTTTTTGCCGTAACCTCACTATAACCACACAACTAAAGTGCGTGTAAAAACATTTGACTAATATTTTAATTGTCCTTGTCTGACCAAGACCCCCAGATATTGCAAATGAAAATTGATTTTCTTCAGCATGTATACCTGAAACAAAAAACATCCAAGACAGCCAGTTGCAGAAGAAGAGCAGCGTCATCTTATCTGTACAAGCACTGTGTACATTGCGTACAAAAGGATGAACAAAATTGTGTCATTACCCATCTTTCTGTGGTTTGAAATGTTGATCTGCTGCCTGACTCAATGTTTTTACTAGCTGATGTCATGGATCGACTCTTTTAAAGGTTTCAAGGTTGCGTTGTTGTTCAAAACTTGGTTAAAACTATGGTCAAACAGACCAGCATTGCTCTTGCAGTGCATCACGATGTTTACTATAGGTTCTCATTTATCCAGGTCATAGTTATCCAAAGTTAGATCTCTGTGTCCAACTTTACTTGTTTAGGCTTCCTTGAAGACATTTTACCTATTTCCAGAAAGCTTCTTCAGTTCTGAAGAACTTAACTTCATAAATTCTTCAGTTAGTAGCTCTCTGGAGCAGAGGCGAAATCTCTTCAAGGAAACCTAAATAAGTCCAGTTGCACACAGAAATCTAACTTTGAAGTGCATCACAACATTTAATGATTTTACCATGTTTTCAGGCTCTGCTGCTAGTCCTACCTCAGAGGCTTCAGCCATCCAGAGACTAGAAGCCAGTCTCGCCAAGGTTGAGACCTCCTCTTTGCCTTCACTAGACATGTCTAGGTCAGTACTGGACAGCATTTATCAAAGAGGACAGTGTGTGAACGGCTGGCTTATTTACACATTTTCCCCACCTTTTTTTTTTTATTTACCCTTTAGAACTACTCAAGGATCTCTTCCTGTAACTCAGCAAATGACAGAGATGATCATTTCAAGAAAGGAAAAACCAGAATACCTATACCCTGGTAACGCACACATATATTACCACATGTACTTACAGAAATACAGAGGCAAACATTAAAGAACACGCATGTGCCTGCGGTCACACGAACCCCGGTGTCTCAGTATGACACAGTTTATTTTGATACTTTGTTCCATACTGAGGCTTTATGTTTCTGCCTCCAAAAAATTCTAAAAATAGCCTTGTAAAAAATATCCCCCACCATGGAATCTCAACTAAGAATGGTGCTTGCTAGAGGTTTTCTCAATGCTGTGTCCTGCTTTTTTAAAAAAGCAAGAGACCAGTTTATTATAAGTGAAGATAAGAACCATATCATGTACCAAGTTATTACAATAAAGCATACATTTGTGTATATATGTGTATTTGTGTATATATGTACATATGTTTATAACCATAAATACATCCAGTGGGGTTTTTTTATATTTAAAGTTACTTATCACTTTTAGAGTTACTAATTCTGACAAACACAAGGTGTTAGTGCTGATCGTAAGATCGCTGGTTCGATTCCAGCTGCTGCCGGGTTTGCATGTTCTCCCCGTGTGTGCGTGGATTCCCACCGGGTACTCCGGCTTCCTCCCACAGTCCAAAAACATGCAACGTTAATTGGAGACTCTAAATTGTCCCTAGTGTGTGAATGTGAGAGTGAATGACAAACTGGTGACCTGTCCAGAGTGTGTCCTCTGCCTTTCGCCCTCAAGTAGCTGGAGATGGGCACCAGCAGACCCCCGCAACACCACAGGGTGTGAAGCGGGTAGGAAGATGAATGAATGAATAATTCTGACCCCTTTCTTCTTCTTTTGTGTATAGTTGTAAACCAGCCTGCTCCTTCTAGCCCTGCCCCTCTAGCTTCCAGCAGTGAAGATGGGAAGGTTGACACCTCAAAACCCAAAAAAAATAGATGCTTCATGTGTCGCAAAAGGGTGGGCCTTACAGGTGAGTGAGGGAATGTCCTAGTCACAAGTCCTGGTGTTTCTTTTTTTATTCCTCCTTACTCCTAGCTTTAACCATTCATTTTTATGCTTTCAGGGTTTGACTGTCGCTGTGGAAACCTCTTCTGTGGCATCCACCGGTACTCAGACAAGCACAACTGTCCCTATGACTACAAAGCAGATGCTGCCGCCAAGATCCGTAAAGACAACCCAGTGGTGGTGGCTGACAAGATCCAGAGAATATAGATCTGAGAAAAATGACACAAGTGGCCACAATGATGAAACGTGTTTGTCAGAGATTGAAATATGAGAATGCCTCTTTTGAAATACGTGCTGGAATGAATGGCTACATGAGCATTAAAAAGAATTTGATTTACAAAATTACAACCTCATGAATATGATGATGGGGAAGAAAAAAAAATCCTGTCTGAGATGCATGAATGAACATTTTTATCATTTATAGTTTCTTTATCTTGTTTTATTTACTTTTCAATTATTTTGTTTCATTCTAATATCTGTGGTGTGATTTGCAGTTGATCTGTCCTTTTTTTCTAAAAAAAAATTAATATTGTTTTATTAAAAGAAGCCCAGCTAAGTAGTCCCTGATGTGTTGTGTTCCGCTTATCCAGCCAGGCACTATTTTGTGCCAAAAGTAGGCAAACATTGTCATTAGGCCCTGTATTTAGGAGGGATTGGCATGTCTTTAAAATGCTTTCAAACCACACAGGTAATGTCTAATAGTCACTGTTAAGATTTCTTGTTGTGCGCTATTGTAATACAGGAGAATATCACAAGTCCCCCACCATGCACAAGGTGCTTTCCCAGCTTTACCTACCTCACAGATGCTGTGTTGTCCTGTATTGTCTTCCTTTTTTTTTCTCATCAGCGTTGACTCCACTCCCCCCCCTTGCTCCCCGACCTCTTAACAGCCAGTAACCCTCCAAGCAGCATGTGTCAGTTTCTGCCAGGGCGTATCATGCTAGAGAGGAACGAGAGGAACAATTCTATTGTCACTGAATCTGAGTATCTTTGATGGATTCAAGGAATTTCCAACTGAGCCTGCTTTTAATATGCTTAGTTGTAAGGGCTGTGTGCACATACGTGTAAGTATGAGAGGAAGCATGGCAAATTTTTCAGGGGGCAAGATACAAATGCAAAAGTTCATCTTCAGCTGCAGTGGTGAGTCAGAACTAAGTTTTCATGGGTTGGGTTAGGGTCCCTCATCTCTTACATATATTTGAGAGAACTATGTTTAACTAGCATTTTCTTCTCAATAGTATTGTACCGATGTTCTTGCATGTTCACGTTATTGAAATTTGGGTATGCGATCATGACTTTAAGGATGATTGTGATCCAGGGGTTAGCAGGGTCATGTCATAGCAAGAAGCTCTAATTTTACTGGAAGCCGGGGCCATGTTGGTTTAGAGTTTAAAAACCCTGCATTTAGGGAAACATAGGTAGGTATTTTTTAAATTCAAATTAAGTGTGTAGGCTTGTGTTTTCCTATATGTTGGCAATGAAATACCACCTCTGACCTTAGTGGTTGGTGGGATAGGCTACAGCATTATGTTTTCCTGCTAAGGGATAAAGTGGTTGATGATGAATCATGACCTTTCCTCTCGAATGTGTTGACACAACTAGGTGAACACAGTGGGCATATGTTGTAAGTTCATACAAGTGTGCGTGTTTCCCCCAACCCATTTTGTCTGTGTAGCTACCTGGTTTTATCAGCACACGTTTACAGAACAACAGGAGCATGCCAGAGCTAGATTTAAGACAAAATATGTACCAAGATTTGATGTAACTTTTCATCTGTCTAACAGGTATTGTTCTGTGAGTCTTTAGCTATAGAGATCTGTGAGCATGTGCACATTTCCTGTGAAGTGTGAGTTCATGACTGGTTGACACATTAAAGCAATGTGAGTGTGTATGTCAACACCTCCCCCTTTGTTCCCTGAAGTGTGTGCATTTATTTTTCTTTTAAAGACAGCTGTGTAATATTTTGAGTTTTTGTTCCTTTTTGATTCTTGGGTATGCAAATTTGTACAAAAAAACCAAAACAAAACAAAAAAAATTGTTGATATTTATGTATTACATATAATCTTGCTATCCAGCATTACAACAGAATAGTATCATGTAAATAAACTTGTACAGAGAGACATTACCAAGATTTGTTGTGTTGACATTTTCAGCCACCCTGCTCACAACTCAACTTTCCTCAATCAAATGGGCATTTTAATGTGTCAGTATGTTTCTATCATTCTTTTTAAATTTTGGTATTCCTGGTAAGCCTAATTAAAAAGGCATTAATCCAATATCTTTCTTAAGACTTTTGAAGGCAACACTAATCAAATTGTCGCACTGTTTTTTGTTTGTTTTAATTAAGAACTTATTGGTGTAATTTGGGAAGATGAAATAGAGTCATGCTCCAGCTTCACCTTAAAGTACCTGGACTCTAGCACCTAAACATGAACACAGTCTCATCAGCACACATTTGAAATCTTAATCATGACTATCAAGTTGTTCTGTTTTCTGTTCCCAGAGAGTGATAAAACTTGAATTTTAATGCAATTAAACCCCATTAAGCTTTGGGTAGTCTAATTCAGAACATGTAGCAGTATGTGTGAAAGGTTTTTTTTCCTTCTTTTTTTTAGTGACAATGTTTTCTTACCCTGCTGTTGGAATGGAAGCGCTGGGCCGCGGATCGTTCACAGATGGCATCTCGTCAACAGCGGCTCAAACAGCTGAGATATCCCCGTGTAGGAGATATCCTCGTGGAGGAGATATCCTCGTCTTTCTTACAAATTGCTGCACAGATAACTTGGCTATGTTTACACAAGTGCAAACAGTTAAAAATTGCCTTATTACTGCTGACAATGAGTCTTTAACAGACTATAGCACAAATGGAAGGAATCCTGCATTTGTGTGTATGTGTATGTCTGAGTTTTTAACACTGAATACTGCAACTGGCAGAAAGTGACAAATGTTGCAGTAGATGTGTGATGGCTTATCAAAGTAAAATTAAGGTGCAGAAAGTTAATACTCTTGACTTGAATCACTACTACTGTTCCACATCTACCTTTTTGCCCAACAATGCTACATGCACCTCCTAAATTATTAATTTCAATGTGATTCCCTATCATCGAGGACAGAAACATTGGATTTAATACTCTGGGGATCCAAAATGGTCCATACCATCCTCTGGATGAGGGGATAAAGTCAGGTGCGAGGAATCTGCAGCACAGCTTACATTCTCATCGCGATCGCGGGAATGGTGCAAAACTGGAGAGATCCCACCCTCAATGCAGTACATCTCTTTTGTCTGATGAGACAAGATGACCTGGGAGAGAGCTCCTTACTTCTGCGACAGCACCCTTAAAAGGTCCTTCCCTTTTTGAGAACCAGGGGAGACAGTAGTGTTGACCCCTGGGCCTGTGGGAACCTTGTTTGTCTGCTCAGGATGCCGTTACTCGAAGGCTGTGATAAGGCTCAGGTCCAGGATGAACCTCGCAGGAACCCAAGACTTTTTTACCACAGCCATAACCTTCTAAATCAACCAAGTACTTTAGGCCCCTTCCTTGCCAACGAGACCAAAGCAGGCATCTGAGGAACCAGGCCCCCACAATGAGGTGAGGGGATGGAGCAGCTGTTCCAACCTGGAAACATGAAAGTTTGAGTGAATCCTCATGGTGTTAGGTAGTTTTATTTTCACTGCAACGGGTTTGACAATCTGCTATGTCTTAAAGGATGTCTTAAAGGAACTGATAAATCTCGGAAGACACCACCTGAAGAGGAATGTCCTGAGTGAAGAGCCAGACCTTCTGACCCACCTGATACACAGGGGTAGGAGAGCAACGGCAATTGGCAGTCTTTGCGTACCAGTCAACAGCACAAAGAAGGCTGAAATGAGACTTCTTCCAGGTCTGTCAACACTGACTAATGAAGGCGAATGCGGACAAGCAGGTAGCCCCCCTCCCTGAGATGGGAATAGAAGAGATTGATAGCCGTAAGCACACTGAAAGGGTGGAGATTGGAGAAATGAACATCGTTATCCCTTCACAACAGCAAGCTCATTGGCGGAAGAAAACAAACGTAAATTGCAAACAAACGTTAATTTTCATAAATTTCTGTGGATTGTAGACTTGGTGGGGGGTATAATATGTTGTGTGAATGGGTCATGATGGCTATACAAGGAAAAGATTATGAGCCCTGTGGTGTTGGCCAGGGTGACATCCATGAGGAGCACCTCCTCCTACCCTCTGCACCACATTGTGGAGGCCCTAGGCAGCTACTTCAGCACAAGACCAAGGCATCCTCCCTGCAGAAAGGAGTGCTACTGCAGGTCATTTCTCCCCACAGCCATCAGACTGTTTAATCCAGCATTCTAGATACCACTCAAGAACTGCCCAACTACATGGTTTACAATGCATGTACAGTACCTGTATATGTTATTCCTTATTTTATTGTGCCTATATAGAATTTGTCATATTTAATAATTCTTATTCCTCTATCCCTGATTCCTCTATTTCTATTCAGTTTTTTTTTCCCTGTAAGTATTTTCCTATATTTATTATTGTATTGCTGCTGCTGGAACAGTACAATTTCCCCATTGTGGGATAAATAAACATATTCTATTTCATTCTATGATATAGAGTTTGGAAACTGG
Organism: Tetraodon nigroviridis; assembly: GCA_000180735.1. NCBI lineage: Eukaryota > Metazoa > Chordata > Actinopteri > Tetraodontiformes > Tetraodontidae > Tetraodon > Tetraodon nigroviridis. The sequence goes on along the minus strand of CAAE01009604.1, from coordinate 108,668 downwards.
ACACCAGTGGTGAGTGGGAAAGGACGCGGAAAAGAAAAAAATGAGAGGGAGGCGTCAGGCGGGCATGGAAGTCAAAACAGTAAGTGGGTCTTGAAGGAAAACAGCTCAGATGAAGGCAGCAGCAGAGGGGTGATGAAAAGGGCATTGATGGAACAATTTAAAGTGATAATAAGATTTAGAAAAAAATATCAACAGATTATATTATTCTGGTTATGCTGTTAAAAGAACTAAGAAGAGACTCAGGGAGCTGGAAGTAGTATAGACTTTAAGAGATGAAAATCTACTGATAATATGTAGATCTGAGGAACAGAAAAACAAAGCATGCAGACTGAAAATATTTGCAAAAAAAAGGGGTAAGAGAGACAGTAACCCTGGTAGAAAGGAAAATTACACAAAGCACAATACCAGTTGATAAAGAGCTCGAAAAACTCAAATAATTATTGGGGGGAAACATGAGTGGAATTAAAAGACTGCAATGAGCACAAAAATAATGAATGGATAGTTTATCTGTCCTTAAGTCTTAGAATCTGGTTCCTCCAAAAAGACTGACAGTAGAGGCTGCTGTAGTGCAGGAGATCACAGAGTGGAGGAGTGTAAAGATAAGGGACAGGGTAAATGCTGCAGTTGTGGAGGGCAGCACAGAGTCATGATGAAGGTGGCTGTGAAGTTTAAAAAAAAGGTTGTTGAGATCCAACAAATTAAAACAAAAATAAGATTGGTTATGCAAAAGCAGTGAAAAAGGTACAACAGCAAAAAGGAAAGAATGAAGCTAACAAAATAAATGAAACCCAGAGGTCAGGAGGTGAACAGACAATCAAAACAGCTGTTTGGAAAGCAAATGCTAATTATAACCTAAACTATCAACTGCTCTGAACAAGTTAAACACGAAACAAAAGTCAAAAGAATTGCTAAAGAGGCAGAACATTTTTGGGGTATCCAAAATGTATTGTAGGAACGAATAAAAAAATGAAAAAGGGAAAATTAGGAGAGTTAAAAAAAAAAAGATTATACAGTTCTACAGTTGAATGCAAGATATTTGATATCAAATGGCCCAAAATTCAAAGAAATCCAGTGATTACTAAATACACCTATTGATGCAGGTCTTGGACACATTGTCAGTGATAGTACCTGGGGTCATCAGGGGTTTCGGGTCTTTCAACATCAGACCCCCTCACCCAGGAGACCCGACTGGGAGTGATCAGTTCCCGGCCTGTGTCCAAGAAGCGCTCGTCCACGGCTTGTCCCGCTGGATCCACAGCCATCTAGATGCCCTCTCTGCAGCCTCTGAGGCTGCGCAGATGGCTTTCCTCCTGCGCACGCCTGTGATGCCCAGGAGGCTTAAGGCCTTGCAGAGTGACTTCCCTGCGAAGCCCCTACCCTCTAGTGTGCCACCCTAGTCTGCAGCAATCCTCCACCAGCTCAGCATACTTCTTTGCCTTCCTCTCGTACGCTTCCTCCATTCTGTCCTCCCAGGGCACAGTCAGCTCCAGCAAGATAACTTGCTTGGATGACTCTGAGGGCAGAACAATGTCTGGCCTCAGGTTGGTTTCCACGATGTTCACCGGGAACTTTAATTGTTTCCCCAGGTCCACCCTTAGTTGCCAGTCCCTTGCTGTTGCGAGGAGTGCCTGGTTGGGCCCTTGGTTGGGGAGGGGGTGATTCTCCGGTCCTGACAAACCTAACTCCGCGACCCGGTAAGGGGAGGCGCTTACTGCAATCCATGGCAGAGCTGATAGACTCAGCGATTGCCTTCAGCACCTGGTCGTGACGCCAGCGATAGCGACCCTCTCCAAGTGCTTTAGGACAGCTGCTGAGGATGTGCTCCAGGGTGCCCCTTCCCTGACACAATGGACATGATGGGGATTCCACCTTGCCCAACAGGAAGAGGTTTGATGGGCTGGGCAAGACGTCATAAACGGACTGGATAAGGAAGTGAATGCGCAGGGGCTCGGCCCTCCAGAGCTCAGGCCATGAGATCTTTCTGACCATGGCCTCTTCCCACCTAGTCCAAGCACCTTGCTGCCTCAGCCCACCCACTGACTAGCCTGCTGTTCCTCGATACCAGCCCTCACTTCTAGTTGGACCTGGTCCCGCCTTTCCTTGCCCTTGAGCCTGCTGAGGTGGGTGGTCGGTGTTGTTCCCAGGCCTGCACGGCCAGTCGCCATGGCTCCCACAAGCTCTTTGTGGAGCAGCCGTGCTTCTGCCTGATCCACTGCTTCCTGGGCTCTCCACCTTCTGCCAGTCCGCACCTCAATGCCGGCAAGAGCTACCTTGGGATCCATGGACTCCCTGTACTGGAGAACTTCCCTTGCTCTGGTCACCATGAATTCCTCTGTCAGGCTGCTGAAGGGAAGTGTCAGCTTGTTATTGTTGCCATAGGGCATTGCTGCTTGGACTCCTTGGTAGTCCCAGCCAACGCCTGAGGCGGCTGCTGACCCTCCTCTCAAGCCCTTCCACGGGCATTCATGGCGCTCTAGTCGGTGCCATTCGGATGTGACTGTGACTGACGTAAACCTCAGGTAGAAGCTGTCAAAGTAGTCCGTGATCAAAGTTTTGATCGTGCATGGGACATGGTGCCTTGCTAATGCCATTTCCACCAGCTTGTGGGGTACGGAGCCATAAGCGTTAGCTATGTCCAGCCAAAGTACGGCCAAGCTACCTCTCCCTTTGCGCGCCTCCCTGATTAGTTGCGTCACCACGCCACAGTGTTCTAAACACCCTGGTACCTCAGGGATCCCCCTCTTTTGCACCGAGGAGTCAATGTACTGGTTTTTAAGGAGGAAGTCTGATAGTCGATGGGAGAGGATACTGAAGAATATGTTCCCCTCGACACTGAGCAGTGAGATGGACCGAAACTGCTCTATCAAGGTTGACTTCTCTGCATAAGAAATAATATGCATTCAAGAAACATTGACATTACCACAATAAACTACTATACATTTTTATTTGTGAAACAATGTGATCAAACATTTCAACATTTCAAACAAAATATCAGTTTTTTAAAGTTTCCTTTATTGAGTTATGTACGCTCTTTATTTCACCAAAACATTTAAGATGTATGCATTAAATATTATATTACATATATTATAAATATTGTATACAATTGCCAACATAACAATTTAAAGAATTCAAAATCCCTATATTTAATTTAGTTCATTCATGTGCGTCTTGGTGCACCAAGACGCACATGCATGATTGAACAATGAATGAATGAACAATTTTTCTTACACTACTTATTAAAGAGCTTGGAATTTACAATTTTATAAATGCAGAAAAAACAAAAAACCCCTTTTCTTTTGAAGATTGAAACATTGAAAACAGCATAGGAGTTTCTTGATGGATTTTAAAAGACATTTTGAGATTGTCAAGATCAAGAAACAATTTCTGAAACACTTCAAATGTTTAACATGGGGGTGGAATCAGGCCCAAATGCGACACAAGCTCTTAGTGGTGCCACACAGAGGTTTTATTTGGAGATGGCTCCGTTGTCATCGGGGCTGGAGCGGAGTGGCCCTCGGCGCCGTCGGTTCGCTACTCGGCTGCTCTAAAACTGGGGGTGCCCAGGCTTGCACCTCCAGCACTGCCCTCGGCGCAGTCGTCGCCGCCGCCACCGTCGTCGTCGTCGTCGGTGCTAAAGCGGAGCGGACCCTCGTGTCCGTTGTCGTCGTCAGGGCTCCGTCGTCGCCGTCGTTGGGGGCTGGAGAGGAGCGGCCCTCGGTTCCGTCGTCGCCGTCGGTTCGCTCCTCTGTTGCTCTCACACTGGGGGTGCCTAGGCTTCCACCTCCAGCGCTGCCCTCAGCTCTGTCGTCGCCGCCGCCATTGGCTGGGGCAGAGTGGCACTCGATTCTGTCGTCGCCGCCGCCGTCAGGGCTGAAAAGTAGCGAACTTCGTCTCCGTTGTCGTTGTCGCTGCCACCGTCAGGGCTGGAGCAGAGCGGCCCTCGGCTCCGTCATCGTCGGTGGTTGGAGCGGAGCGGGCCCTCGCCGCCACAGTCGTCGTCCATGAGTTCGCTCCTCCGCTGCTCTCACACTGGGGGTGCCAAGGCTTCCACCTCCAACACTGCCCTCGGTTCTGTCGTCTTCGCCGCCGTTGGCTGGGGCAGAGCGGCGCTCGGCTCTGTTGTGCGCCGCCGCCACCACCGTCGTCGTCAGGGCTGAAGCGGAGCAGCCCTCGGCTCCATCGTCGTCGTCGGGGCTGAAGCGTAGCGGCCCTCGGCTGCATTGTCGTCGTCACCGCCGCCGCCGTCATGGCTGGAGCGGAAGGGCCCTCGGCTCCGTCGTTGTCGGTTTGCTCCTCTGCTGCTCTCACACTGGGGGTGCCAAGGCTTCCACCTCCAGCGCTGCCCTCGACTCCATCGTCGTCGCCACCGTCGTCGTCGGTTCGCTCCACTGCTGCTTTCACACTGGGGGCGCCCAGGCTTCCACCTCGCCGTCATCGTCGTTTCGCTCCTCCGCTGCTCTCACACCCCAGTGTGGAAGCCCTCGGCTCCATAGTCGTCGTCGTCGTCGTCGTCGGGGCTGGAGCGGAGCAGCCCTCGGCTCCATCCTCGCTGCTCTCACACTGGGGGTGCCAAGACTACCACCTCCAGCGGTGCCCTCGGCTCTGTCGTCGTCGCCACCGTCGTCGTCGGTTCGCTCCTCCGCTGCTCTCACACTGGGGGTGCCCAGGCTTCCACCTCCAGCGCTGCCCTCGGTTCTGTCGTCTTCGCCGCCAGCACCGTCGTTGTCGGGGCTGAAGCAGAGCAGCCCTCGGCTCCATCGTCGTTGTCGGTTCGCTCCTCCGCTGCTCTCACACTGCGGGTGCCCAGGCTTCCACCTCCAGCGTTGCCCTCGACTCCATCATCATCGGTTCGCTCCTCCGCTGCTCTCACACTGGGGGTGCCCAGGGTTCCACCTCCAGCGCTGCTCTAAGCTCCGTCGTCTTCGCCGCCGTTGGCTGGAGAAGAGCAGCGCTCGGCTCTGTCGTCACCGCTGCCACCACCGTCGTCGTCGGGGCTGAAGCGGAGCAGCCCTCGGCTCCATCTTCGTCGTCGCTTCGCTTCTCCGCTGCTCTCTCACTGGGGATTCCAAGGCTTCCACCTCCAGCGCTGCCCTCGGCTCCGTCGTCGTCGCCGCCGCCACCGTCGTCGTCGCTTCGCTTCTCCGCTGCTCTCTCACTGAAGATGCCAAGGCTTCCACCTCCAGCGCTGCCCTCGGCACCGTTGTCGTCGGTTCGCTCCTCCGCTGCTCTCACACCGGGGGTGCCCAGGGTTCCACGTCCAGCGCTGCCCTCGGCTCCGTCGTCGTCGCCGCCGCCACCGTTGTCGTCGGTTCGCTCCTCCGCTGCTCTCACACTGGGGATGCCCAGGCTTCCACCTCCAGCGCTACCCTCGGCTCCGTCGTCACCGCCGTCGCCACCGTCGTCGTCGGGGCTGAAGTGGAGCAGCCCTCGGCTCCTCCGCTGCTCTCACACTGGGGGTGCCCAGGCTTCCACCTCCAGCGCTGCCCTCGGTTTTGTCGTCTTCGCCGCCGTTGGCTGGGGCAGAGCGCCGCACGGCTCTGTCGTCGCCGCCGCAACCACCGTCGTTGTCGGTGCTGAAGCGGAGCAGCCCTCGGCTCCATCGTCGTTGTCGCTTCGCTTCTCCGCTGCTCTCTCACTGAAGATGCCAAGGCTTCCACCTCCAGCGCTGCCCTCGGCTCCGTCGTCGTCGCCACCGTCGTCATCGGTTCGCTCCTCCGCTGCTCTCAAACTGGGGGTGCCCAGACTTCCACCTCCAGCGCTGCCCTCGGCTCCGTCGTCTTCGCTGCCGCCACCGTCGTCGTCGGTTCGCTCCTCCGCTGCCCTCATACTGGGGGTGCCCAGGCTTCCACCTCGCCGTAGTCGTCGCTTCGCTCCTCCGCTGCTCTCCCACTGGGGATGCCAAGGCTTCCACCTCCAGCGCTGCCCTCGGCTCCCTCGTCGCCGCCGTCACCACGGTCATCGTCGGGGCTGAAACGGAGCAGCCCTCGACTCCATCGTGGCCGTCGGTTCGCTCCTCCGCTGCTCTCACACTGGGGGTGCCCAGGCTTCAAACTCGCTGCCGTCGTCGGTTCGCTCCTCCGCTGCTCTCACACCGGGGGTGCCCAGGCTTCCACGTCCAGCGCTGCCCTCGGCACCGTTGTCGTCGGTTCGCTCCTCCGCTGCTCTCACACCGGGGGTGCCCAGGGTTCCACGTCCAGCGCTGCCCTCGGCTCCGTCGTCGTCGCCGCCGCCACCGTTGTCGTCGGTTCGCTCCTCCGCTGCTCTCACACTGGGGATGCCCAGGCTTCCACCTCCAGCGCTACCCTCGGCTCCGTCGTCACCGCCGTCGCCACCGTCGTCGTCGGGGCTTAAACGGAGAAGCCCTCGGCTCCATCGTCGCCGTCGGTTCGCTTCTCCGCTGCTCTCACACTGGGGATGCCCAGGCTTCCACCTCCAGCGCTACCCTCGGCTCCGTCGTCACCACCGTCGTCGTCAGGGCTGAAGTGGAGCAGCCCTCGGCTCCTCCGCTCTTCTCACACTGGGGGTGCCCAGGCTTCCACCTCCAGCGCTGCCCTCGGTTTTGTCGTCTTCGCCGCCGTTGGCTGGGGCAGAGCGCCGCTCGGCTCTGTCGTCGCCGCCGCAACCACCGTCGTTGTCGGGGCTGAAGCGGAGCAGCCCTCGGCTCCATCGTTGTTTGCCTTCGCTTCTCCGCTGCTCTCTCACTGAAGATGCCAAGGCTTCCACCTCCAGCGCTGCCCTCAGCTCCGTCGTCGTCGCCACCGTCGTCATCGGTTCGCTCCTCCGCTGCTCTCAAACTGGGGGGTGCCAAGGCTTCAACCTCCAGCGCTGCCCTCGGCTCCGTCATTGCCGCCGACACCACCGTCGTTGTCGGGGCTGAAGCGGAGCAGCCCTCGGCTCCATCCTCACTGGTCTCACACTGTGGGTGCCCAGACTTCCACCTCCAGCGCTGCCCTCGGCTCCGTCGTCGCCGCCGTCGCCACCGTCGTCGTCGGTTCGCTTCTCTCTCACTGAAGATGCCAAGGCTTCCACCTCCAGCGCTGCCCTTGGCACCGTCTTCGTCGGTTCGCTCCTCCGCTGCTCTCACACTGGGGGTGCCCAGGCTTCCACCTCCAGCGCTGCCCTCGGCTCCGTCGTCACCGCCGTCGCCACCGTCGTCGTCAGGGCTGAGGTGGAGCAGCCCTCGGCTCCATCGTCTTGTCGGTTCGCCCAGGCTTCCACCTCCAGCGCTGCCCTCGGCTCCGTCGTCACCGCCATCGCCACCGTCGTCGTCAGGGCTGAAGTGGAGCAGCCCTCGGCTCCATCGTCGCCGTCAGTTCGCCCAGGCTTCCACCTCCAGCGCTGCCCTCGGCTCCGTCGTCACCGCCATCGCCACCGTCGTCGTCAGGGCTGAAGTGGAGCAGCCCTCGGCTCCATCGTCGCCGTCGCGTTCGCCCAGGCTTCTCACCTCCAGCGCTGCCCTCGGCTCTGTCGTCGCCGCCGCAACCACCGTCGTTGTCGGGGCTGAAGTGGAGCACCCCTCGGCTCCGTCGTCGTCGTCGCCGCCGTCGTCGTCGGTTCGCTTCTCCGCTGCTCTCACACTGGGGGTGCCCAGGCTTCCACCTCCAGCGCTGCCCTCGGTTCTGTCGTCTTCGCCGCCGTTGGCTTGGCCGAGCGGCGCTCGGCTCTTTTGTCGCCGTCCCCACCACAGTCGTCGTCGGTTCGCTCCTCCGCTGCTCTCACACTGGGGATGCCCAGACTTCCACCTCCAGCGCTGCCCTCGGCTCCGTCGTCACCGCCGTCGCCACCGTCGTCGTCAGGGCTAAAACAGAGAAGCCCTCGGCTCCATCGTCGCCGTCGGTTCGCCCAGGCTTCCACCTCCAGCGCTGCCCTCGGCTCCGTCGTCGCCACCGCCGTCGCCACCGTCGTCGTCGGGGCTGAAGTGGAGCAGCCCTAAGCTCCATCGTCGCCGTCGCTTCGCTTCTCCGCTGCGGGTATGCCCAGGCTTCCACCTCCAGCGCTGCCCTCGGCTCCGTCGTCGTCGCCGCCGCCGTCGTCGGTTCGCTCCTCCGCTGCTCTCACACTGGGGGTGCCCAGGCTTCCACCTCCAGCGCTGTCCTCCGCTGCTCACACACTGGGGGTGCACAGGCTTCCACCTCCAGCGCTGCCCTCGGTTCTGTCGTCTTCGCCGCCGTTGGCTTGGCCGAGCGGCGCTCGTCTCTGTTGTCGCCGTCCCCACCACAGTTGTCGTCGGTTCGCTCCTCCGCTGCTCTCACACTGGGGTTGCCCAGGCTTCCACCTCCAGCGCTGCCCTCGGCTCCGTCGTCACCGCCGTCACCACCGTCATCGTCGGGGCTAAAGTGGAGCAGCCCTCGGCTCCATCGTCGCCGTCGGTTCGCCCAGGCTTCCACCTCCAGCGCTGCCTTCGGCTCCGTCGTCGCCACCGCCGTCGCCACCGTCGTCGTCGGGGCTGAAGTAGAGCAGCCCTAAGCTCCATCGTCGCCGTCGCTTCGCTTCTCCGCTGCGGATATGCCCAGGCTTCACCCCCAGCGCTGCCCTCGGCTCCGTCGTCGTCGGTTCGCTCCTCCGCTGCTCTCACACTGGGGGTGCCCAGGCTTCCACCTCCAGCGCTGCCATTGGCTCCGTCGTCACCGCCGTCGCCACCGCCGTCGCCACCGTCGTCGTCGGGGCTGAAGTGGAGCAGCCCTCGGCTCCATCGTCGCCGTCGGTTCGCCCAGGCTTCCACCTCCAGCGCTGCCCTCGGCTCTGTCGTCACCGCTGCAACCACCGTCGTTGTCGGGGCTGAAGTGGAGTAGCCCTAAGCTCCATCGTCGCCGTCGCTTCTCCGTTGCGGGTATGCCCAGGCTTCCACCTCCAGTGCTGCCCTCGGCTCCGTCGTCGTCGTCGCCGCCGTCGTCGTCGGTTCGCTCCTCCGCTGCTCTCACACTGGGGGTGCCCAGGCTTCCACCTCCAGCGCTGCCCTCGGCTCCGTCGTCACCGCCGTCGCCACCGTCATCGTCGGGGCTAAAGTGGAGCAGCCCTCGGCTCCATCGTCGCCGTCGGTTCGCCCAGGCTTCCACCTCCAGCGCTGCCCTCGGCTCCGTCGTCGCCACCGCCGTCGCCACCGTCGTCGTCGGGGCTGAAGTAGAGCAGCCCTAAGCTCCATCGTCGCCGTCGCTTCGCTTCTCCGCTGCGGATATGCCCAGGCTTCACCCCCAGCGCTGCCCTCGGCTCCGTCGTCGTCGGTTCGCTCCTCCGCTGCTCTCACACTGGGGGTGCCCAGGCTTCCACCTCCAGCGCTGCCATTGGCTCCGTCGTCACCGCCGTCGCCACCGCCGTCGCCACCGTCGTCGTCGGGGCTGAAGTGGAGCAGCCCTCGGCTCCATCGTCGCCGTCGGTTCGCCCAGGCTTCCACCTCCAGCGCTGCCCTCGGCTCTGTCGTCACCGCTGCAACCACCGTCGTTGTCGGGGCTGAAGTGGAGTAGCCCTAAGCTCCATCGTCGCCGTCGCTTCTCCGTTGCGGGTATGCCCAGGCTTCCACCTCCAGTGCTGCCCTCGGCTCCGTCGTCGTCGTCGCCGCCGTCGTCGTCGGTTCGCTCCTCCGCTGCTCTCACACTGGGGGTGCCCAGGCTTCCACCTCCAGCGCTGCCATTGGCTCCGTCGTCACCGCCGTCGCCACCGCCGTCGCCACCGTCGTCGCTCAGGGCTGAAGTGGAGCAGCCCTCGGCTCCATCGTCGCCGTCGGTTCGCCCAGGCTTCCACCTCCAGCGCTGCCCTCGGCTCTGTCGTCACCGCTGTCAACCACCGTCGTTGTCGGGGCTGAAGTGGAGTAGCCCTAAGCTCCATCGTCGCCGTCGCTTCTCCGTTGGCGGGTATGCACCAGCGCTTCCACCTGCCAGTGCTGCCCTCGGCTCCGCTGCCCTCGGCTCCGTCGTCGTCGTCGGTTCGCTCCTCCGCTGCTCTCACACTGGGGGTGCCCAGGCTTCCACCTTCAGCGCTGCCCTCGGTTCTGTCGTCTTCGCCGCCGTTGGCTTGGCGGAGCGGCGCTCGACTCTGTTGTCGCCGTCCCCACCACAGTTGTCGTCGGTTCGCTCCTCCGCTGCTCTCACACTGGGGGTGCCCAGGCTTCCACCTCCAGCGCTGCCCTTGGCTCCGTCGTCACCGCCGCAACCACCGTCGTTGTCGGGGCTGAAGTGGAGCAGCCCTAAGCTCCATCGTCGCCGTCGGTTCGCTTCTCCGCTGCGCTCACACTGGGGATGCCCAGGCTTCCACCTCCAGCGCTGCCCTCGGCTGCGTCGTCAACGCCGTTGCCACCGTCGTCGTCGGGGCTGAAGTGGAGCAGCCCTCGGCTCCATCGTCGCCGTCGGTTCGCCCAGGCTTCCACCTCCAGTGGTGCCCTCGGCTCCGTCGTCACCGCCGTCGCCACCGTCGTCGTCGGGGCTGAAGTGGAGCAGCCCTCGGCTCCATCGTCGCCGTCGGTTCGCCCAGGCTTCCAGCTCCAGCGCTGCCCTCGGCTCCGTCGTCACCGCCGTCGCCACCGTCATCGTCGGGGCTGAAGTGGAGCAGCCCTAAGCTCCATCGTCGCCATCGCTTCGCTTCTCCGCTGCTCTCACACTGGGGATGCCCAGGCTTCCACCTCCAGCGCTGCCCTCGGCTCCGTCGTCACCGCCGTCGCCACCGTCGTCGTCAGGGCTGAAGTGGAGCAGCCCTCGGCTCCATCGTCGCTGTCGGTTCGCCCAGGCTTCCACCTCCAGCGCTGCCCTCGGCTCCGTCGTCACCGCCGTCGCCACCGCCGGGGCTGAAGTGGAGCAGCCCTAAGCTCCATCGTTGCCATCGCTTCGCTTCTCCGCTGCGGGTATGCCCAGGCTTCCACCTCCAGCGCTGCCCTCGGCTCCGTCGTCGTCGTCGCCGCCGTCGTCGTCGGTTCAGCTCCTCCGCTGCTCTCACACTGGGGTTGCCCAGGCTTCCACCTCCAGCGCTGCCCTCGGCTCCGTCGTCACCGCCGTCGCCACCGCCGGGGCTGACAGTGGTAGCAGCGCCGAAGCTCCATCGTCGCCGTCGCTTTGCTTCTCCGCTGCGGGTATGCCCAGGCTTCCACCTCCAGAGCTGCCCTCGGCTCCGTCGTCGTCGCCGCCGTCGTCGTCGGTTCGCTCTTCCGCTGCTCTCACACTGGGGGTGCCCAGGCTTCCACCTCCAGCGCTGCCCTTGGCTCCGTCGTCACCGCCGTCGCCACCGGCGTCGTCGGGGCTAACACGGAGAAGCCCTCGGCTCCATCGTCGCCGTCGGTTCGCTTCTCCGCTGCTCTCACACTGGGGATGCCCAGGCTTCCACCTCCAGCGCTGCGCTCGGCTCTGTCGTCACCGCCGTCGCCACCGCCGTCACCACCGTCGTCGTCGGGGCTGAAGTAGAGCAGCCCTAAGCTCCATCATCGCCGTCGCTTCGCTTCTCCGCTGCGGGTATGCCCAGGCTTCCACCTCCAGCGCTGCCCTCGGCTCCGTCGTCGTCGTCGGTTCGCTCCTCCGCTGCTCTCACACTGGGGGTGCCCAGGCTTCCACCTTCAGCGCTGCCCTCGGTTCTGTCGTCTTCGCCGCCGTTGGCTTGGCGGAGCGGCGCTCGACTCTGTTGTCGCCGTCCCCACCACAGTTGTCGTCGGTTCGCTCCTCCGCTGCTCTCACACTGGGGGTGCCCAGGCTTCCACCTCCAGCGCTGCCCTTGGCTCCGTCGTCACCGCCGCAACCACCGTCGTTGTCGGGGCTGAAGTGGAGCAGCCCTAAGCTCCATCGTCGCCGTCGGTTCGCTTCTCCGCTGCGCTCACACTGGGGATGCCCAGGCTTCCACCTCCAGCGCTGCCCTCGGCTGCGTCGTCAACGCCGTTGCCACCGTCGTCGTCGGGGCTGAAGTGGAGCAGCCCTCGGCTCCATCGTCGCCGTCGGTTCGCCCAGGCTTCCACCTCCAGCGCTGCCCTCGCGCTCCGTCGTCACCGCCGTCGCCACCGTCATCGTCGGGGCTGAAGTGGAGCAGCCCTAAGCTCCATCGTCGCCATCGCTTCGCTTCTCCGCTGCGGATATGCCCAGGCTTCACCCCCAGCGCTGCCCTCGGCTCCGTCGTCGTCGGTTCGCTCCTCCGCTGCTCTCACACTGGGGGTGCCCAGGCTTCCACCTCCAGCGCTGCCATTGGCTCCGTCGTCACCGCCGTCGCCACCGCCGTCGCCACCGTCGTCGTCGGGGCTGAAGTGGAGCAGCCCTCGGCTCCATCGTCGCCGTCGGTTCGCCCAGGCTTCCACCTCCAGCGCTGCCCTCGGCTCTGTCGTCACCGCTGCAACCACCGTCGTTGTCGGGGCTGAAGTGGAGTAGCCCTAAGCTCCATCGTCGCCGTCGCTTCTCCGTTGCGGGTATGCCCAGGCTTCCACCTCCAGTGCTGCCCTCGGCTCCGTCGTCGTCGTCGCCGCCGTCGTCGTCGGTTCGCTCCTCCGCTGCTCTCACACTGGGGGTGCCCAGGCTTCCACCTCCAGCGCTGCCCTCGGCTCCGTCGTCACCGCCGTCGCCACCGTCGTCGTCAGGGCTGAGGTGGAGCAGCCCTCGGCTCCATCGTCGCCGTCGGTTCGCCCAGGCTTCCACCTCCAGCGCTGCCCTCGGCTCCGTCGTCACCGCCGTCGCCACCGTCGTCGTCGGGGTTGAAGTGGAGCAGCCCTCGGCTCCATCGTCGCCGTCAGTTCGCCCAGGCTTCCACCACCAGCGCTGCCCTTGGCTCCGCCGTCGCCACCATCGTCGTCGGGGCTGAAGTGGAGCAGCCCTAAGCTCCATCGTCGCCATCGCTTCGCTTCTCCGCTGCTCTCACACTGGGGATGCCCAGGCTTCCACCTCCAGCGCTGCCCTCGGCTCCGTCGTCACCGCCGTCGCCACCGTCGTCGTCAGGGCTAAAACGGAGAAGCCCTCGGCTCCATCGTCGCCGTCGGTTCGCCCAGGCTTCCACCTCCAGCGCTGCCCTCGGCTCTGTCGTCACCGCCGCCGTCGCCACCGTCGTCGTCGGGGCTGAAGTGGAGCAGCCCTAAGCTCCATCGTCGCCGGTCGCTTCGCTTCTCCGCTGCGGGTATGCCAAGGCTTCCACCTCCAGCGCTGCCCTCGGCTCCGTCGTCGTCGTCGCCGCCGTCGTCGTCGGTTCGCTCCTCCGCTGCTCTCACACTGGGGGTGCCCAGGCTTCCACCTCCAGCGCTGCCCTCGGTTCTGTCGTCTTCGCCGCCGTTGGCTTGGCCGAGCGGCGCTCGGCTCTGTTGTCGCCGTCCCCACCACAGTTGTCGTCGGTTCGCTCCTCCGCTGCTCTCACACTGGGGGTGCCCAGGCTTCCACCTCCAGCGCTGCCCTCGGCTCCGTCGTCACCGCCGTCGCCACCGCCGTCGCCACCGTCGTCGTCGGGGCTGAAGTGGAGCAGCCCTCGGCTCCATCGTCGCCGTCGGTTCGCCCAGGCTTCCACCACCAGCGCTGCCCTCGGCTCTGTCGTCACCGCCGTCAACCACCGTCGTCGTCGGGGCTGAAGTGGAGCAGCCCTCGGCTCCATCGTCGCCGTCGGTTCGCCCAGGCTTCCACCATCCAGCGCTGCCCTCGGCTCTGTGGTCACCGCCGCAACCACCGTCGTTGTCGGGGCTGAAGTGGAGCAGCCCTAAGCTCCATCGTCGCCGTCGCTTCGCTTCTCCGCTGCGGGTATGCCAAGGCTTCCACTTCCAGCGCTGCCCTCGGCTCCGTCGTCGTCGTCGCCGCCGTCGTCGTCGGTTCGCTCCTCCGCTGCTCTCACACTGGGGGTGCCCAGGCTTCCACCTCCAGCACTGCCCTCGGCTCCGTCGTCGTCGCCGCCGTTGGCTGGGGCAGAGCGGCGCTCGGCTCTGTCGTCACCGCCGCCACCACCGTCGTCGTCGCCAAGGCTTTTACCTCCCAGCGCTGCCCTCGGCTCCGTCGTCGTCGCCGCCGCCGCCACCATCGTCGTCGGTTCGCTCCTCCGCTTCTCTCACACTGGGGGTGCCCAGGCTTCCACCTCCAGCGCTGCTCTCGGCTCCGTCGTCGTCGCCGCCGCCGCCGTCGTCGTCAGTTCGCTCCTCCGCTGCTCTCACACTGGGGGATCCCAGGCTTCCACCTCCAGCGCTGCCCTCGGCTCCGTCGTCACCGCCGTCGCCACCGTCGTTGTCGGGGCTGAAACGGAGCAGCCCTCGGCTCCATCGTCGTCGTCGTCGGGGTTGAAGCGGAGCAGCCCTCGGCTCCATCCTCGCTGCTCTCACACTGGGGGTGCCCAGGCTTCCACCTCCAGCACTGCCCTCGGCTCCGTCGTCGTCGCCCGCCGTTGGCTGGGGCAGAGCGGCGCTCGGCTCTGTCGTCACTGCCGCCACCACCGTCGTCGTCGGGGCTGAAGCGGAGCAGCCCTCGGCTCCATCGTCGTCGTCGGCTTCGCTTCTCCGCTGCTCTCTCACTGGGGGTGCCCAGGCTTCCCCCTCCTGCGCTGCCCTCGGCTCCGTTGTCACCGCCGTCGCCACCGTCGTTGTCGGGGCTGAAGCGGAGCAGCCCTCGGCTCCATCGTCGTCGTCGCTTCGCTTCTCCGCTGCTCTCTCACTGGGGATGCCAAAGCTTCCACCTCCAGCGCTGCTATTAGCTCCGTCGTCGTCGCCGCCGCCACCATCGTCGTCGGTTCGCTCCTCTGCTTCTCTCACACTGGGGGTGCCCAGGCTTCCACCTCCAGCGCTGCTCTCGGCTCCGTCGTCGTCGCCGCCGCCACCGTCGTCGTCGGTTCGCTCCTCCGCTGCTCTCACACTGGGGATGCCAAGGCTTCCACCTCCAGCGCTGCTCTCGGCTCTGTCGTCGTCGTCGCCGCCGCCACCGTCATCCTCGGCTCCATCCTCGCTGCTCTCACACTGGGGGTGCCCAGGCTTCCACCTCCAGCGTTGCCCTCGGCTCCGTCGTCGTCGCCACCGTCGTCGTCGGTTCGCTTGTCCGCTTCTCTCACACTGGGGATGCCCAGGCTTCCACCTCCAGCGCTGCCCTCGGCTCCATCGTCGCCACCGTCATCGTCGGGGCTGAAACGGAGCCGCCCTCGGCTCCATCGTCGCCGTCGGTTCGCTCCTCCACTGCTCTCACACTGGGGGGTGCCCAGGCTTCCACCTCCAGTGCTGCCCTCGGCTCCGTCGTCGTCGCCGCCGTCACCATCGTTGTCGTCGGTTTGCTCCTCCGCTGGTCTCACACTGGGGGTGCCCAGGCTTCCACCTCCAGCGCTGCCCTCGGTTCTGTCGTCTTCGCCGCCGTTGGCTTGGCAGAGCGGCGCTCGGCTCTGTCGTCGCCGTCCCCACCACCGTCGTCGTCGGGGCTGAAGCGGAGCAGCCCTCGGCTCCATCGTCGTCGTCGTCGGGGCTGAAGCGGAGCGGCCCTCGGCTCAGTTGTTGTCACCACCGTCGTCGTCGGGGCTGAAGCGGAGCAGCCCTCGGCTCCATCGTCATCGTCGTCGGGGCTGAAGCGGAGCGGCCCTCTGCTCCGTTGTCGCCGTCAGTTCGCTTCTCCGCTGCTCTCACAGTGGGGGTGCTCAGGCTTCCACCTCCAGCGCTTCCCTCGGCTCCGTCGTCGTCGGGGGGCTGGCGTGGAGCAGCCCTTGGCTCCATCGTCGCCGTCAGTTCGCTTCTCTTCTTGTCTCACACTGGGGGTGCCCAGGCTTCCACCTCCCAGCGCTGCCCTCGTTTCTGGTCGTCTTCGCCGCCGTTGGCTGGGGCACAGCGGCGCTCGGCTCTGTGGTCGCCACCATCGTCGTCGTCGGTTCGCTCCTCCACTGCTCTAACACTGGAGGTGCCCATGCTTCCACCTCCAGCGCTGCCCTCGGCTCCGTCGTCGCTGCCACCGTCGTCGTCAGGGCTGAAGCGGAGCAGCCCTTGCCGTCGGGGCTGAAGCAGAACGGCCCTCGGCTCCGTCATCGGTTCGCTCCTCTCCTGCTCTCACACTGGGGGTTGCCAGGCTTCCACCTCCAGCGCTTCCCTTGGCTCCGTCATCTTCGCCGCCGTTGGCTGGGGCGGAGCGGCCCTTGGCTCCATCATCACCGCCGCCGTCGTCATCGGGGCTGCAGCGGAGCAGCCGCTCGACTCCGTCGTCGTCGGGGGCTGGAGCACAGCGACCCTCGGCTCCGTCGTCGTCGGTGGCTGGAGCGGAGCGGCCCTCAGGTCCGTCGTCGGTTCGCTTCTCCGCTGCTCTCACACTGGGGGTGCCCAGGCTTCCACCTCCAGCACTGCCCTCGGCTCCGTCGTCACCGCCACCGTCGTCGGCCCCTTCCGCCGTGTCTCCCTTGACACTGCCTCGGCCGGTCCTCCGGAGGCGTGTCCCGGGGCTCGCTCGTTCGTGCGTGGGGCGTCAGTTCGCTCCTCCGCTGCTCCGCTTGGTCCAATCTGGCCAGATTGTACTGTAATGAGAGGGAGGGGGCGGGGGGTCAGGACCCAAATGCGACACAGGCTACATCCGACTCGAACGGGGTACACGGCGGGAGTTCAGAGACTGCTGTGTCTTTGTTTTCACGGAAACATGGCTCAGCGACAGAGTGCCGGACGCCGCCATCCAGCTAGACGGGCTAGCTTCGTTTCGCGCCGACAGAAACGAAGCTCTGAGCGGTAAGACCCGTGGCGGTGGCGTTTGTGTTTACGTTAACACGAAATGGTGCACGGACTCTGTGATAGTCTCAAAATACTGCTCTCCGCTCGTGGAATTTGTGACAGTCAGATGCAGACCTTTTTATTTACCACGGGAGTTTACAACACTTTTCATTTTCGGAGTTTACATCCCTCCCCAGCGCCAACGCTAAGGAGGCTTTATCTGTGCTCTACGGGGCTGTTAGCGATCTACAGAACGCGCACCCTGACGGACTGTTTATTATCGCCGGAGATTTCAACCACGCAAATCTCAAGTCAGTCCTCCCTAAATTCCATCAGCATGTGGACTTTGCAACGAGGGGGAAGAACACGCTGGACACTGTTTACACCAACATTGCCGGCGCGTACCCGGCGGAGCCCCGCCCCCACCTCGGATACTCAGACCACATCACTGTTATGCTAATTCCTGCATACAGAGCCATTGTTAGGCGCACCAAACCGGTTCTAAAGCAGGTAAACACCTGGCCTGCAGGAGCCATGTCAGCTCTCCAGGACTGCTTTGAGTGCACCGACTGGGCCATGTTCAGGGAGGCTGCAACCAACGGCGACTCGGTCAACCTGGAGGAGTACACATCGTCTGTGACCAGCTACATCGGCAAGTGTATCGACGATGTGACCGTCTCCAAGACCATCACCACACGCCCCAACCAGAAACCATGGGTAACTGCGGAAGTGCGCGCGCTGCTGAAGTCCAGGGACGCCGCCTTCAGAACAGGTGACAGCACGGCTCTAAGGACAGCCAGAGCCAAACTGTCCCGCGCCATCAGGAAGGCAAAGCGCGCACACGCCCAGAAAATCCATGGCCACTTCCAGGACAGCGGCGACACTCGGCGCATGTGGCAGGGCATTCAGACGATCACCAACTACAGGACATCACCACCGGCCTGTAGAAGTGACGCCTCCCTCCCAGATGCACTGAATAAATTCTACGCTCGCTTCGAGGCACAGAACAACGTCACGGCGAGGAAGACCATCCCCCCCCCCCGACGACCAGGTGATCTGCTTGACCACTGCTGACGTGAGGCGAACCCTACGCGGAGTCAACCCACGGAAGTCTGCTGGACCAGACAACATCCCTGGCAAGGTGCTCAGAGAATGTGCAGAACAACTAACGAATGTTTTCACCGACATTTTCAACATCTCTCTCAGCAGCGCCGTCGTTCCAACCTGCCTCAAAGCGACCACCATCGTCCCCGTGCCGAAGAAGTCCTCAGTCTCCTGCCTCAACGACTACCGCCCCATCGCACTCACACCCATCGTGATGAAGTGCTTTGAGAGGCTCGTCTTGAGGCAGATCAAAAACCAACTTCCACCCTCACTAGACCCACTACAGTTTGCGTACCGTCCGAACCGCTCCACGGACGACGCCATCTCCACAGCCGTCCACCTGGCCCTCACACACCTGGAGAACAAGGACACTTATGTTCGAATGCTGTTCATTGACTTCAGCTCAGCATTCAACACAATCATCCCCCAGCACCTCATCGGGAAGCTAAGCCTGCTTGGACTAAACACCTCCCTCTGCAACTGGATTCTGGACTTTCTGACCGGGAGACCTCAGTCAGTCCGAATCGGGAACAGCACCTCCAGCACCACCACGCTGAGCACCGGGGCCCCCCAGGGCTGCGTCCTCAGCCCCCTGCTGTTCACACTGCTGACTCACGACTGTGCAGCAACGCACAGCTCCAACCACATCATCAAGTTCGCCGATGACACGACCGTGGTGGGTCTCATCAGCAAGAACGACGAGTCAGCATACAGAGAGGAGGTCCAACAGCTAACTGCTTGGTGTGAAGCCAACAACCTGTCCCTGAACGTCGACAAGACCAAGGAGATGGTGGTTGACTTCAGGAGAGCACCGGGAGAACATCCTCCACTGACCATCAACGGCTCCTCCGTGGAGATCGTCAAGGACACCAAATTCCTTGGTGTCCATCTGGAGGAGAACCTCACCTGGTCTCTCAACACCACTAAAATCAGCAGGAAAGCCCAGCAGCGCCTCTACTTTCTACGGAGGCTGAGGAAAGCCCATCTTCCTCCCCCCATCCTCACCACCTTCTACAGGGGGACTATCGAGAGCATCCTGAGCAGCTGCATCACCGTCTGGTTTGGGAACTGCACCGTGGCGGACCGCAAGACCCTCCAGCGGATAGTGAGGACAGCTGAGAAGATAATCGGTGTCTCTCTAACCCCCCCTAGTGGACATCTACACCACACGCTGCACCCGTAAGGCCACCAGCATCGTGGCCGACCCCTCACACCCCTCACACACACTCTTCAACCTCCTGCCATCCGGGAAAAGGTACCGAAGCATTCGGGCCCACACAACCAGACTGACCAACAGCTTCTTTCCACAGGCCATCAGGCTCCTCAATGGAAGGATCTGAACGCACAGACTTTCCATGCCACCACACATTATTTGATTATTTATTATCTAACCCTGCTGCTAACTTTCAGGTTTTAGAGAAAAAGGTTTGCACAAATCCTCCCATGCTGCCTTAACACTGCTACTGGGAATAATGTTTATAAAACCTAAAAATGTTACAATTGCACTGGCACTTTACAGCGTTTACCTACAAACTCGCAACATTTGCACTGTACTGTACTTTATTCTGACATATCTGTCTGCACCTTATTCTGATACATACTGCACTCTACTCCACTTTACTCCACCCTACTCCACCCCTCATTCCTGCCTGTCTATGTACGCGTCCTGTTGCATGTTGTGTTGACCCATGTTGTCTCTGTGTAGCCCTGTTGTCCTTTCTGTGCCCCTTTTGTGTTGTCCTACCAGCACCAGGTCCTGGAGAAACGTTGTTTCGTTTTCAATATGTATCGCACCAGCTATATGTGTTCGAAAATGACAATAAAGCTCACTTGACTTGACTTGACTTGACTAGTGGTGCACACAGAGGTTTTATTTGGAGACTCACACTTCCAGGGCTAGGCAACTCCAGAACACCAAACTCAGTCTTCAGTCCACAGAACTCTAACACAAACTCCACTGGTAACAGTGAACCATCCAACGCAGTCTTGAACTCAAAACACTTTAGGGAACACTCAGGGAAGGGAATCTGACGATCTGGCACAGGAGCCTCTCACGCGGCCGCTGTGATTGCTCACGGGGCACAGGTGAGCTCCACCTTAATGCCCCACAGCTGTGCCAGATCCTAGAG
>CAAE01009604.1:45557-83931 GCA_000180735.1 Tetraodon nigroviridis | reverse complement strand
AGTTTATCTGTCCTTAAGTCTTAGAATCTGGTTCCTCCAAAAAGACTGACAGTAGAGGCTGCTGTAGTGCAGGAGATCACAGAGTGGAGGAGTGTAAAGATAAGGGACAGGGTAAATGCTGCAGTTGTGGAGGGCAGCACAGAGTCATGATGAAGGTGGCTGTGAAGTTTAAAAAAAAGGTTGTTGAGATCCAACAAATTAAAACAAAAATGAGATTGGTTATGCAAAAGCAGTGAAAAAGGTACAACAGCAAAAAGGAAAGAATGAAGCTAACAAAATAAATGAAACCCAGAGGTCAGGAGGTGAACAGACAATCAAAACAGCTGTTTGGAAAGCAAATGCTAATTATGACCTAAACTATCAACTGCTCTGAACAAGTTAAACACGAAACAAAAGTCAAAAGAATTGCTAAAGAGGCAGAACATTTTTGGGGTATCCAAAATGTATTGTAGGAACGAATAAAAAAATGAAAAAGGGAAAATTAGGAGAGTTAAAAAGAAAAAGATTATACAGTTCTACAGTTGAATGCGAGATATTTGATATCAAATGGCCCAAAATTCAAAGAAATCCAGTGATTACTAAATACACCTATTGATGCAGGTCTTGGACACATTGTCAGTGATAGTACCTGGGGTCATCAGGGGTTTCGGGTCTTTCAACATCAGACCCCCTCACCCAGGAGACCCGACTGGGAGTGATCAGTTCCCGGCCTGTGTCCAAGAAGTGCTCGTCCACGGCTTGTCCCGCTGGATCCACAGCCATCTAGATGCCCTCTCTGCAGCCTCTGAGGCTGCGCAGATGGCTTTCCTCCTGCGCACGCCTGTGATGCCCAGGAGGCTTAAGGCCTTGCAGAGTGACTTCCCTGCGAAGCCCCTACCCTCTAGTGTGCCAACCTAGTCTGCAGCAATCCTCCACCAGCTCAGCATACTTCTTTGCCTTCCTCTCGTACGCTTCCTCCATTCTGTCCTCCCAGGGCACAGTCAGCTCCAGCAAGATAACTTGCTTGGATGACTCTGAGGGCAGAACAATGTCTGGCCTCAGGTTGGTTTCCACGATGTTCACCGGGAACTTTAATTGTTTCCCCAGGTCCACCCTTAGTTGCCAGTCCCTTGCTGTTGCGAGGAGTGCCTGGTTGGGCCCTTGGTTGGGGAGGGGGTGATTCTCCGGCCCTGACAAACCTAACTCCGCGACCCGGTAAGGGGAGGCGCTTACTGCAATCCATGGCAGAGCTGATAGACTCAGCGATTGCCTTCAGCACCTGGTCGTGACGCCAGCGATAGCGACCCTCTCCAAGTGCTTTAGGACAGCTGCTCGAGGATGTGCTCCAGGGTGCCCCTTCCCTGACACAACGGACATGATGGGGATTCCACCTTGCCCAACAGGAAGAGGTTTGATGGGCTGGGCAAGACGTCATAAACGGACTGGATAAGGAAGTGAATGCGCAGGGGCTCGGCCCTCCAGAGCTCAGGCCATGAGATCTTTCTGACCATGGCCTCTTCCCACCTAGTCCAAGCACCTTGCTGCCTCAGCCCACCCACTGACTAGCCTGCTGTTCCTCGATACCAGCCCTCACTTCTAGTTGGACCTGGTCCCGCCTTTCCTTGCCCTTGAGCCTGCTGAGGTGGGTGGTCGGTGTTGTTCCCAAGCCTGCACGGCCCAGTCGCCACGGCTCCCCACAAGCTCTTTGTGGAGCAGCCGTGCTTCTGCCTGGTCCACTGCTTCCTGGGCTCTCCACCTTCTGCCAGTCCGCACCTCAATGCCGGCAAGAGCTACCTTGGGATCCATGGACTCCCTGTACTGGAGAACTTCCCTTGCTCTGTGTCACCATGAATTCCTCTGTCAGGCTGCTGAAGGGAAGTGTCAGCTTGTTATTGTTGCCATAGGGCATTGCTGCTTGGACTCCTTGGTAGTCCCAGCCAACGCCTGAGGCGGCTGCTGACCCTCCTCTCAAGCCCTTCCACGGGCATTCATGGCGCTCTAGTCGGTGCCATTCGGCTGTGACTGTGACTGACGTAAACCTCAGGTAGAAGCTGTCAAAGTAGTCCGTGATCAAAGTTTTGATCGTGCATGGGACATGGTGCCTTGCTAATGCCATTTCCACCAGCTTGTGGGGTACGGAGCCATAAGCGTTAGCTAATGTCCAGCCAAAGTACAGCCAAGCTACCTCTCCCTTTGCGCGCCTCCCTGATTAGTTGCGTCACCACGCCACAGTGTTCTAAACACCCTGGTACCTCAGGGATCCCCCTCTTTTGCACCGAGGAGTCAATGTACTGGTTTTTAAGGAGGAAGTCTGATAGTCGATGGGAGAGGATACTGAAGAATATGTTCCCCTCGACACTGAGCAGTGAGATGGACCGAAACTGCTCTATCAAGGTTGACTTCTCTGCATAAGAAATAATATGCATTCAAGAAACATTGACATTACCACAATAAACTACTATACATTTTTATTTGTGAAACAATGTGATCAAACATTTCAACATTTCAAACAAAATATCAGTTTTTTAAAGTTTCCTTTATTGAGTTATGTACGCTCTTTATTTCACCAAAACATTTAAGATGTATGCATTAAATATTATATTACATATATTATAAATATTGTATACAATTGCCAACATAACAATTTAAAGAATTCAAAATCCCTATATTTAATTTAGTTCATTCATGTGCGTCTTGGTGCACCAAGACGCACATGCATGATTGAACAATGAATGAATGAACAATTTTTCTTACACTACTTATTAAAGAGCTTGGAATTTACAATTTTATAAATGCAGAAAAAACAAAAAACCCCTTTTCTTTTGAAGATTGAAACATTGAAAACAGCATAGGAGTTTCTTGATGGATTTTAAAAGACATTTTGAGATTGTCAAGATCAAGAAACAATTTCTGAAACACTTCAAATGTTTAACATGGGGGTGGAATCAGGCCCAAATGCGACACAAGCTCTTAGTGGTGCACACAGAGGTTTTATTTGGAGATGGCTCCGTTGTCATCGGGGCTGGAGCGGAGTGGCCCTCGGCGCCGTCGGTTCGCTACTCGGCTGCTCTAAAACTGGGGGTGCCCAGGCTTGCACCTCCAGCACTGCCCTCGGCGCAGTCGTCGCCGCCGCCACCGTCGTCGTCGTCGTCGGTGCTAAAGCGGAGCGGCCCTCGTGTCCGTTGTCGTCGTCAGGGCTCCGTCGTCGCCGTCGTTGGGGGCTGGAGAGGAGCGGCCCTCGGTTCCGTCGTCGCCGTCGGTTCGCTCCTCTGTTGCTCTCACACTGGGGGTGCCTAGGCTTCCACCTCCAGCGCTGCCCTCAGCTCTGTCGTCGCCGCCGCCATTGGCTGGGGCAGAGTGGCACTCGATTCTGTCGTCGCCGCCGCCGTCAGGGCTGAAAAGTAGCGAACTTCGTCTCCGTTGTCGTTGTCGCTGCCACCGTCAGGGCTGGAGCAGAGCGGCCCTCGGCTCCGTCATCGTCGGTGGTTGGAGCGGAGCGGCCCTCGCCGCCACAGTCGTCGTCATGAGTTCGCTCCTCCGCTGCTCTCACACTGGGGGTGCCCAGGCTTCCACCTCCAACACTGCCCTCGGTTCTGTCGTCTTCGCCGCCGTTGGCTGGGGCAGAGCGGCGCTCGGCTCTGTTGTTGCCGCCGCCACCACCGTCGTCGTCAGGGCTGAAGCGGAGCAGCCCTCGGCTCCATCGTCGTCGTCGGGGCTGAAGCGTAGCGGCTCCTCGGCTGCGTTGTCGTCGTCACCGCCGCCGCCGTCATGGCTGGAGCGGAAGGGCCCTCGGCTCCGTCGTTGTCGGTTTGCTCCTCTGCTGCTCTCACACTGGGGGTGCCAAGGCTTCCACCTCCAGCGCTGCCCTCGACTCCATCGTCGTCGCCACCGTCGTCGTCGGTTCGCTCCTCTGCTGCTTTCACACTGGGGGCGCCCAGGCTTCCACCTCGCCGTCATCGTCGTTTCGCTCCTCCGCTGCTCTCACACCCCAGTGTGGAAGCCCTCGGCTCCATAGTCGTCGTCGTCGTCGTCGTCGTCGTCGGGGCTGGAGCGGAGCAGCCCTCGGCTCCATCCTCGCTGCTCTCACACTGGGGGTGCCAAGGCTACCACCTCCAGCGGTGCCCTCGGCTCTGTCGTCGTCGCCACCGTCGTCGTCGGTTCGCTCCTCCGCTGCTCTCACACTGGGGGTGCCCAGGCTTCCACCTCCAGCGCTGCCCTCGGTTCTGTCGTCTTCGCCGCCAGCACCGTCGTTGTCGGGGCTGAAGCAGAGCAGCCCTCGGCTCCATCGTCGTTGTCGGTTCGCTCCTCCGCTGCTCTCACACTGCGGGTGCCCAGGCTTCCACCTCCAGCGTTGCCCTCGACTCCATCATCATCGGTTCGCTCCTCCGCTGCTCTCACACTGGGGGTGCCCAGGGTTCCACCTCCAGCGCTGCTCTAAGCTCCGTCGTCTTCGCCGCCATTGGCTGGGGAAGAGCGGCGCTCGGCTCTGTCGTCACCGCTGCCACCACCGTCGTCGTCGGGGCTGAAGCGGAGCAGCCTCTCGGCTCCATCGTCGTCGTCGCTTCGCTTCTCCGCTGCTCTCTCACTGGGGATTCCAAGGCTTCCACCTCCAGCGCTGCCCTCGGCTCCGTCGTCGTTGCCGCCGCCACCGTCGTCGTCGGTTCGCTCCTCCGCTGCTCTCACACTGGGGGTGCCCAGGCTTCCACCTCCAGCGCTGCCCTCGGCTCCGTCGTCGCCACCGTCGTTGTCGGGGCTGAAACGGAGCAGCCCTCGGCTTCGTCGTCGTCGCTGGGGCTGAAGCGGAGCGGCCCTCGGCTCCGTTGTCGTCACCACCGTCATCGTCGGGGCTGAAACGGAGCAGCCCTCGGCTCCACCGTCGTCGTCGGTTCGCTCCTCCGCTGCTCTCACACTGGGGGTGCCCAGGCTTCCACCTCCAGCGCTGCCCTCGTCGTCCGTCGTCGCCGCCGTCGTCGTCGGTTCGCTCCTCCGCTGCTCTCACACTGGGGGTGCCCAGGCTTCCACCTCCAGCGCTGCCCTTGGCTCCGTCGTCACCGCCGTCGCCACCGCCGTCGCCACCGTCGTCGTCGGGGCTAAAACGGAGAAGCCCTCGGCTCCATCGTCGCCGTCGGTTCGCTTCTCCGCTGCTCTCACACTGGGGATGCCCAGGCTTCCACCTCCAGCGCTGCCCTCGGCTCCGTCGTCACCGCCGTCGCCACCGTCGTCGTCGGGGCTAAAACGGAGAAGCCCTCGGCTCCATCGTCGCCGTCGGTTCGCTTCTCCGCTGCTCTCACACTGGGGATGCCCAGGCTTCCACCTCCAGCGCTGCCCTCGGCTCCGTCGTCACCGCCGTCGCCGCCGTCGTCGTCGGGGCTGAAGTGGAGCAGCCCTCGGCTCCATCGTCGCCGTCGGTTCGCCCAGGCTTCCACCTCCAGCGCTGCCCTCGGCTCTGTCGTCGCCGCCGCAACCACCGTCGTTGTCGGGGCTGAAGTGGAGCAGCCCTAAGCTCCATCGTCGCCGTCGCTTCGCTTCTCCGCTGCGGGTATGCCCAGGCTTCCACCTCCAGCGCTGCCCTCGGCTCCGTCGTCGTCGTCGCCGCCGTCGTCGTCGGTTCGCTCCTCCGCTGCTCTCACACTGGGGGTGCCCAGGCTTCCACCTCCAGCGCTACCCTCGGCTCCGTCGTCACCGCCGTCGCCACCGTCGTCGTCGGGGCTGAAGTGGAGCAGCCCTCGGCTCCATCGTCGCCGTCGGTTTGCCGAGGCTTCCACCACCAGCGCTGCCCTCAGCTCCGTCGTCACCGCCGTCGCCACCGCCGTCGCCACCGTCGTCGTCGGGGCTGAAGTGGAGCAGCCCTAAGCTCCATCGTCGCCGTCGCTTCGCTTCTCCGTTGCGGGTATGCCCAGGCTTCCACCTCCAGTGCTGCCCTCGGCTCCGTCGTCGTCGTCGCCGCCGTCGTCGTCGGTTCGCTCCTCCGCTGCTCTTACACTAGGGGTGCCCAGGCTTCCACCTCCAGCGCTGCCATTGGCTCCGTCGTCACCGCCGTCGCCACCGCCGTCGCCACCGTCGTCGTCGGGGCTGAAGTGGAGCAGCCCTCGGCTCCATCGTTCGTGCCGTCGGTTCGCCCAGGCTTCCAGCTCCAGCGCTGCCCTCGGCTCCGTCGTCACAACCGTCGCCACCGTCGTCGTCGGGGCTGAAGTGGAGCAGCCCTAAGCTCCATCGTCGCCGTATCGCTTCGCTTCTCCGCTGCTCTCACACTGGGGATGCCCAGGCTTCCACCTCCAGCGCTGCCCTCGGCTCCGTCGTCACCGCCGTCGCCACCGTCGTTCCGTCAGGGCTGAAGTGGAGCAGCCCTCGGCTCCATCGTCGCCGTCGGTTCGCCCAGGCTTCCACCTCCAGCGCTGCCCTCGGCTCCGTCGTCACCGCCGTCGCCACCGTCGTCGTCGGGGTTGAAGTGGAGCAGCCCTCGACTCCATCGTCGCCGTCGGTTCGCCCAGGCTTCCACCTCCAGCGCTGCCCTCGTGCTCCGCCGTCGCCACCGTCGTCGTCGGGGCTGAAGTGGAGCAGCCCTCGGCTCCATCGTCGCTGTCCGGTTCGCCCCAGGCTTCCACCTCCAGCGCTGCCCTCGGCTCCGTCGTCACCGCCGTCGCCACCGCCGGGGCTGAATTGGAGCAGCCCTAAGCTCCATCGTTGCCCATCTTCGCTTCTCCGCTGCGGGTATGCCCCAGGCTTCCACCTCCAGCGGTGCCCTCGTCGTCGTCGTCGTCGTCCGGTTCGCTCCTTCCGCCTGCTCTCACACTGGGGGTGTCCCAGGCTTCCACCTCCAGCGCTGCCCTTGGCTCCGTCGTCACCGCCGTCGCCACCGCCGTCGCCACCGTCGTCGTCGGGGCTAAAACGGAGAAGCCCTCGGCTCCATCGTTGCCGTCGGTTCGCTTCTCCGCTGCTCTCACACTGGGGATGCCCAGGCTTCCACCTCCAGCGCTGCCCTCGGCTCCGTCGTCACCGCCGTCGCCACCGTCGTCGTCAGGGCTGAAGTGGAGCAGCCCTCGGCTCCATCGTCGCTGTCGGTTCGCGCAGGCTTCCACCTCCAGCGCTGCCCTCGGCTCCGTCGTCACCGCCGTCGCCACCGCCGGGGCTGAAGTGGAGCAGCCCTAAGCTCCATCGTTGCCATCGCTTCGCTTCTCCGCTGCGGGTATGCCCAGTGTTTTCCACCTCCAGCGTCTGCCTTGGCTCCTTCGTCGTCGCCGCCGTCGTCGTCGGTTCGCTCCTCTGCTGCTCTCACACTGGGGGTGCCCAGGCTTCCACCTCCAGCGCTGCCCTTGGCTCCGTCGTCCACCGCCGTCGCCACCGCTGTCGCCACCGCCGTCGTCACCGTCGTCGTCGGGGGCTAAAACGGGAGAAGCCTTCGGCTCCATCGTCGCCGTCGGTTCGCTTCTCCGCTGCTCTCACACTGGGGATGCCAGGCTTCCACCTCCAGCGCTGCCCTCGGCTCCGTCGTCACGGTCGTCGCCGCCGTCGTCGTCGGGGCTGAAGTGCTGGAGCCCTCGGCTCCATCGTCGCCGTCGGTTCGCCCAGGCTTCCACCACCAGCGCTGCCCTCGGCTCTGTGGTCACCGCCGCAACCACCGTCGTTGTCGGGGCTGAAGTGGAGCAGCCCTAAGCTCCATCGTCGCCGTCGCTTCGCTTCTCCGCTGCGGGTATGCCAAGGCTTCCACTTCCAGCGCTGCCCTCGGCTCCGTCGTCGTCGTCGCCGCCGTCGTCGTCGGTTCGCTCCTCCGCTGCTCTCACACTGGGGGTGCCCAGGCTTCCACCTCCAGCACTGCCCTCGGCTCCGTCGTCGTCGCCGCCGTTGGCTGGGGCAGAGCGGCGCTCGGCTCTGTCGTCACCGCCGCCACCACCGTCGTCGTCGCCAAGGCTTTTACCTCCAGCGCTGCCCTCGGCTCCGTCGTCGTCGTCGCTTCGCTTCTCCGCTGCTCTCTCACTGGGGTTGCCAAGGCTTCCCCCTCCAGCGCTGCCCTCGGCTCCGTTGTCACCGCCGTCGCCACCGTCGTTGTCGGGGCTGAAGCGGAGCAGCCCTCGGCTCCATCGTCGTCGGCCCTCGCTTCTCCGCTGCTCTCTCACTGGGGATGCCAAAGCTTCCACCTCCCAGCGCTGGCTACTAGCTCCGTCGCTCGTCGCCGCCGCCACCATCGTCGTCGGTTCGCTCCTCCTGCTTCTCTCACACTGGGGGTGCCCAGGCTTCCACCTCTCAGCGCTGCTCCTCGGCTCCGTCGTCGTCGCCGCCGCCACCGTCGTCGTCGGTTCGCTCCTCCGCTGCTCTCACACTGGGGATGCCAAGGCTTCCACCTCCCAGCGCTGCTCTCGGCTCTGTCGTCGTCGTCGCCGCCGCCCACCGTCATCCCACGGCTCCATCCTCGCTGCTCTCACACTGGGGGTGCCCAGGCTTCCACCTCCAGCGTTGCCCTCGGCTCCGTCGTCGTCGCCACCGTCGTCGTCGGTTCGCTTGTCCGCTTCTCTCACACTGGGGATGCCCAGGCTTCCACCTCCAGCGCTGCCCTCGGCTCCATCGTCGCCACCGTCATCGTCGGGGCTGAAACGGAGCCGCCCATCGGCTCCATCGTCGCCGTCGGTTCGCTCCTCCACTGCTCTCACACTGGAGGTGCCCAGGCTTCCACCTCCAGTGCTGCCCTCGGCTCCGTCGTCGTCGCCGCCGTCACCATCGTTGTCGTCGGTTTGCTCCTCCGCTGGTCTCACACTGGGGGTGCCCAGGCTTCCACCTCCAGCGCTGCCCTCGGTTCTGTCGTCTTCGCCGCCGTTGGCTTGGCAGAGCGGCGCTCGGCTCTGTCGTCGCCGTCCCCACCACCGTCGTCGTCGGGGCTGAAGTGGAGCAGCCCTCGGCTCCATCGTCGCCGTCGGTTCGCCCAGGCTTCCACCTCCAGCGCTGCCCTCGGCTCCGTCGTCACCGCCGTCGCCACCGTCGTCGTCGGGGCTGAAGTGGAGCAGCCCTCGGCTCCATCGTCGCCGTCGGTTCGCCCAGGCTTCCACCACCAGCGCTGCCCTCGGCTCTGTCGTCACCGCCGCAACCACCGTCGTTGTCGGGGCTGAAGTGGAGCAGCCCTAAGCTCCATCGTCGCCGTCGCTTCGCTTCTCCGCTGCGGGTATGCCAAGGCTTCCACCTCCAGCGCTGCCCTCGGCTCCGTCGTCGTCGTCGCCGCCGTCGTCGTCGGTTCGCTCCTCCGCTGCTCTCACACTGGGGGTGCCCAGGCTTCCACCTCCAGCGCTGCCCTCGGTTCTGTAGTCTTCGCCGCCGTTGGCTTGGCCGAGCGGCGCTCGGCTCTGTTGTCGCCGTCCCCACCACAGTTGTCGTCGGTTCGCTCCTCCGCTGCTCTCACACTGGGGGTGCCCAGGCTTCCACCTCCAGCGCTGCCCTCGGTTCTGTCGTCTTCGCCGCCGTTGGCTTGGCCGAGCGGCGCTCGGCTCTGTGGTCGCCGTCCCCACCACAGTGGTCGTCGGTTCGCTCCTCCGATGCTCTCACACTGGGGGTGCCCAGGCTTCCACCTCCAGCGCTGCCCTCGGCTCCGTCGTCACCGCCGTCGCCACCGTCGTCGTCGGGGCTGAAGTGGAGCAGCCCTCGGCTCCATCGTCGCCGTCGGTTCGCCCAAGCTTCCACCACCAGCGCTGCCCTCGGCTCTGTCGTCACCGCCGCAACCACCGTCGTTGTCGGGGCTGAAGTGGAGCAGCCCTAAGCTCCATCGTCGCCGTCGGCTCGCTTCTCCGCTGCGCTCACACTGGGGATGCCCAGGCTTCCACCTCCAGCGCTGCCCTCGGCTGCGTCGTCAACGCCGTTGCCACCGTCGTCGTCGGGGCTGAAGTGGAGCAGCCCTCGGCTCCATCGTCGCCGTCGGTTCGCCCAGGCTTCCACCTCCAGTGGTGCCCTCGGCTCCGTCGTCACCGCCGTCGCCACCGTCGTCGTCGGGGCTGAAGTGGAGCAGCCCTCGGCTCCATCGTCGCCGTCGGTTCGCCCAGGCTTCCAGCTCCAGCGCTGCCCTCGGCTCCGTCGTCACCGCCGTCGCCACCGTCATCGTCGGGGCTGAAGTGGAGCAGCCCTAAGCTCCATCGTCGCCATCGCTTCGCTTCTCCGCTGCTCTCACACTGGGGATGCCCAGGCTTCAACCTCCAGCGCTGCCCTCGGCTCCGTCGTCACCGCCGTCGCCACCGTCGTCGTCAGGGCTGAAGTGGAGCAGCCCTCGGCTCCATCGTCGCTGTCGGTTCGCCCAGGCTTCCACCTCCAGCGCTGCCCTCAGCTCCGTCGTCACCGCCGTCGCCACCGCCGGGGCTGAAGTGGAGCAGCCCTAAGCTCCATCGTCGCCGTCGCTTTGCTTCTCCACTGCGGGTATGCCCAGGCTTCCACCTCCCGAGCTGCCCTCGTCGGCTCCGTCGTCGTCGCCGCCGTCGTCGTCGGTTCGCTCCTCCGCTGCTCTCACACTGGGGGTGCCCAGGCTTCCACCTCCAGCGCTGCCCTTGGCTCCGTCGTCACCGCCGTCGCCACCGCCGTCGCCACCGCGGGCGCCACCGCCGTCGTCGGGGCTAAAACGGAGAAGCCCTCGGCTCCATCGTCGCCGTCGGTTCGCTTCTCCGCTGCTCTCACACTGGGGATGCCCAGGCTTCCACCTCCAGCGCTGCCCTTCCGGCTCCGTCGTCGTCGCCGCCGTCGTCGTCGATTCGCTCCTCCGCTGCTCTCACACTGGAGGTGCCCAGGCTTCCACCTCCAGCGCTGCCATTGGCTCCGTCGTCACCGCCGTCGCCACCGCCGTCGCCACCGCCGTCGCCACCGTCGTCGTCGGGGTTGAAGTGGAGCAGCCCTCGGCTCCATCGTCGCAGTCGGTTCGCCCAGGCTTCCACCTCCAGCGCTGCCCTCGGCTCCCGCCGTCGCCACCGTCGTCGTCGGGGCTGAAGTGGAGCAGCCCTAAGCTCCATCGTCGCCATCGCTTCGCTTCTCCGCTGCTCTCACACTGGGGGTGCACAGGCTTCCACCTCCAGCGCTGCCCTCGGTTCTGTCGTCTTCGCCGCCGTTGGCTTGGCCGAGCGGCGCTCGTCCTCTGTTGTCGCCGTCCCCACCACAGTTGTCGTCGGTTCGCTCCTCCGCTGCTCTCACACTGGGGGTGCCCAGGCTTCCATTTCCAGCGCTGCCCTCGGCTCCGTCGTCACCGCCGTCGCCACCGTCGTCGTCAGGGCTGAAGTGGAGTAGCCCTCGGCTCCATCGTCGCCGTCGGTTCGCCCAGGCTTCCACCTCCAGCGCTGCCCTCGGCTCTGTCGTCACCGCCGCCGTAACCACCGTCGTTGTCGGGGCTGAAGTGGAGCAGCCCTAAGCTCCATCGTCGCCGTCGCTTCGCTTCTCCGCTGCGGGTATGCCAAGGCTTCCACCTCCAGCGCTGCCCTCGGCTCCGTCGTCGTCGTCGCCACCGTCGTCGTCGGTTCGCTCCTCCGCTGCTCTCACACTGGGGGTGCCCAGGTTTCCACTTCCAGCGCTGCCCTCGGTTCTGTCGTCTTCGCCGCCGTTGGCTTGGCGGAGCGGCGCTCGACTCTGTTGTCGCCGTCCCCACCACAGTTGTCGTCGGTTCGCTCCTCCGCTGCTCTCACACTGGGGGTGCCCAGGCTTCCACCTCCAGCGCTGCCCTTGGCTCCGTCGTCACCGCCGCAACCACCGTCGTTGTCGGGGCTGAAGTGGAGCAGCCCTAAGCTCCATCGTCGCCGTCGGTTCGCTTCTCCGCTGCGCTCACACTGGGGATGCCCAGCCTTCCACCTCCAGCGCTGCCCTCGGCTGCGTCGTCAACGCCGTTGCCACCGTCGTCGTCGGGGCTGAAGTGGAGCAGCCCTCGGCTCCATCGTCGCCGTCGGTTCGCCCAGGCTTCCACCTCCAGTGGTGCCCTCGGCTCCGTCGTCACCGCCGTCGCCACCGTCGTCGTCGGGGCTGAAGTGGAGCAGCCCTCGGCTCCATCGTCGCCGTCGGTTCGCCCAGGCTTCCAGCTCCAGCGCTGCCCTCGGCTCCGTCGTCACCGCCGTCGCCACCGTCATCGTCGGGGCTGAAGTGGAGCAGCCCTTAGTCGCCACCGTCGTCGTCGGTTCGCTTCTCCGCTTCTCTCACACGTGGGGATGCCCAGGCTTCCACCTCCAGCGCTGCCCTCGGCTCCATCGTCGCCACCGTCATCGTCGGGGCTGAAACGGAGCCGCCCTCGGCTCCATCGTCGCCGTCGGTTCGCTCCTCCACTGCTCTCACACTGGGGGTGCCCAGGCTTCCACCTCCAGTGCTGCCCTCGGCTCCGTCGTCGTCGCCGCCGTCACCATCGTTGTCGTCGGTTTGCTCCTCCGCTGGTCTCACACTGGGGGTGCCCAGGCTTCCACCTCCAGCGCTGCCCTCGGTTCTGTCGTCTTCGCCGCCGTTGGCTTGGCAGAGCGGCGCTCGGCTCTGTCGTCGCCGTCCCCACCACCGTCGTCGTCGGGGCTGAAGTGGAGCAGCCCTCGGCTCCATCGTCGCCGTCGGTTCGCCCAGGCTTCCACCTCCAGCGCTGCCCTCGGCTCCGTCGTCACCGCCGTCGCCACCGTCGTCGTCGGGGGCTGAAGTGGAGCAGCCCTCGGCTCCATCGTCGCCGTCGGTTCGCCCAGGCTTCCACCACCAGCGCTGCCCTCGGCTCTGTGGTCACCGCCGCAACCACCGTCGTTGTCGGGGCTGAAGTGGAGCAGCCCTAAGCTCCATCGTCGCCGTCGCTTCGCTTCTCCGCTGCGGGTATGCCAAGGCTTCCACTTCCCGCGCTGCCCTCGGCTCCGTCGTCGTCGTCGCCGCCGCTCGTCGTCGGTTCCCTCCTCCGCTGCTCTCACACTGGGGGTGCCCAGGCTTCCACCTCCAGCACTGCCCTCGGCTCCGTCGTCGTCGCCGCCGTTGGCTGGGGCAGAGCGGCGCTCGCCTCTGTCGTCACCGCCGCCACCACTGTCCTCCTCGCCAAGGCTTTCACCTCCAGCGCTGCCCTCGGCTCCGTCGTCGTCGCCGCCGCCACCATCGTCGTCGGTTCGCTCCTCCGCTTCTCTCACACTGGGGGTGCCCAGGCTTCCACCTCCAGCGCTGCTCTCGGCTCCGTCGTCGTCGCCGCTGCCGCCGTCGTCGTCAGTTCGCTTCTCCGCTGCTCTCACACTGGGGGTGCCCAGGCTTCCACCTCCAGCGCTGCCCTCGGCTCCGTCGTCACCGCCGTCGCCACCGTCGTTGTCGGGGCTGAAACGGAGCAGCCCTCGGCTCCATCGTCGTCGTCGTCGGGGTTGAAGCGGAGCCGCCCTCGGCTCCATCCTCGCTGCTCTCACACTGGGGGTGCCCAGGCTTCCACCTCCAGCACTGCCCTCGGCTCCGTCGTCGTCGCCGCCGTTGGCTGGGGCAGAGCGGCGCTCGGCTCTGTCGTCACCGCCGCCACCACCGTCGTCGTCGCCAAGGCTTCCACCTCCAGCGCTGCCCTCGGCTCCGTCGTCGTCGCCGCCGCCACCATCGTCGTCGGTTCGCTCCTCCGCTTCTCTCACACTGGGGGTGCCCAGGCTTCCACCTCCAGCGCTGCTCTCGGCTCCGTCGTCGTCGCCGCCGTTGGCTGGGGCAGAGCGGCGCTCGGCTCTGTCGTCACCGCCAACACCACCGTCATCGTCGCCAAGGCTTCCACCTCCAGCGCTGCCCTCGGCTCCGTCGTCGTCGCCGCCGCCACCATCGTCGTCGGTTCTGAAACTCCTCCGCCTTCTGCTCCACACTGGGGGTCGCCCAGGCTTCCACCTCCAGCGCTGCTCTCGGCTCCGTCGTCGTCGCCGCCGCCGCCGCCGTCGCCGCCGTCGTCAGTTCGCTTTTCCGCTGCTCTCACACTGGGGGATCCCAGGCTTCCACCTCCAGCGCTGCCCTCGGCTCCGTCGCCACCGTCGTTGTCGGGGCTGAAGCGGAGCAGCCCTCGGCTCCATCGTCGTCGTCGTCGCTTCGCTTCTCCGCTGCTCTCTCACTGGGGGTGCCCAGGCTTCCCCCTCCAGCGCTGCCCTCGGCTCCGTTGTCACCGCCGTCGCCACCGTCGTTGTCGGGGCTGAAGCGGAGCAGCCCTCGGCTCCATCGTCGTCGTCCGCTTCGCTTCTCCGCTGCTCTCTCACTGGGGATGCCAAAGCTTCCACCTCCAGCGCTGCCCTTAGCTCCGTCGTCGTCGCCGCCGCCACCATCGTCGTCGGTTCGCTCCTCCGCTGCTTTCACACTGGGGATGCCAAGGCTTCCACCTCCAGCGCTGCTCTCGGCTCCGTCGTCGTCGTCGCCGCCGCCACCGTCATCCTCGGCTCCATCCTCGCTGCTCTCACACTGGGGGTGCCCAGGCTTCCACCTCCAGCGTTGCCCTCGGCTCCGTCGTCGTCGCCACCGTCGTCGTCGGTTCGCTTGTCCGCTTCTCTCACACTGAGGATGCCCAGGCTTCCACCTCCAGCGCTGCCCTCGGCTCCATCGTCGCCACCGTCATCGTCAGGGCTGAAACGGAGCCGCCCTCGGCTCCATCGTCGCCGTCGGTTCGCTCCTCCACTGCTCTCACACTGGGGGTGCCCAGGCTTCCACCTCCAGTGCTGCCCTCGGCTCCGTCGTCGTCGCCGCCGTCACCATCGTTGTCGTCGGTTTGCTCCTCCGCTGGTCTCACACTGGGGGTGCCCAGGCTTCCACCTCCAGCGCTGCCCTCGGTTTTGTCGTCTTCGCCGCCGTTGGCTTGGCAGAGCGGCGCTCGGCTCTGTCGTCGCCGTCCCCACCACCGTCGTCGTCAGGGCTGAAGCGGGGTTGAAGCGGAGCCGCCCTCGGCTCCATCCTCGCTGCTCTCACACTGGGGGTGCCCAGGCTTCCACCTCCAGCACTGCCCTCGGCTCCGTCGTCGTCGCCGCCGTTGGCTGGGGCAGAGCGGCGCTCGGCTCTGTCGTCACCGCCGCCACCACTGTCGTCGTCGCCAAGGCTTCCACCTCCAGCGCTGCCCTCGGCTCCGTCGTCGTCGCCGCCGCCACCATCGTCGTCGGTTCGCTCCTCCGCTTCTCTCACACTGGGGGTGCCCAGGCTTCCACCTCCAGCGCTGCTCTCGGCTCCGTCGTCGTCGCCGCTGCCGCCGTCGTCGTCAGTTCGCTTTTCCGCTGCTCTCACACTGGGGGATCCCAGGCTTCCACCTCCAGCGCTGCCCTCGGCTCCGTCGTCACCGCCGTCGCCACCGTCGTTGTCGGGGCTGAAACGGAGCAGCCCTCGGCTCCATCGTCGTCGTCGTCGGGGTTGAAGCGGAGCAGCCCTCGGCTCCATCCTCGCTGCTCTCACACTGGGGGTGCCCAGGCTTCCACCTCCAGCACTGCCCTCGGCTGCGTCGTCGTCGTCGCCGCCGTTGGCTGGGGCAGAGCGGCGCTCGGCTCTGTCGTCACCGCTGCCACCACCGTCGTCGTCGGGGCTGAAGCGGAGCAGCCCTCGGCTCCATCGTCGTCGTCGTCGCTTCGCTTCTCCGCTGCTCTCTCACTGGGGGTGCCCAGGCTTCCCCCTCCAGCGCTGCCCTCGGCTCCGTTGTCACCGCCGTCGCCACCGTCGTTGTCGGGGCTGAAGCGGAGCAGCCCTCGGCTCCATCGTCGTCGTCGCTTCGCTTCTCCGCTGCTCTCTCACTGGGGATGCCAAAGCTTCCACCTCCAGCGCTGCCCTTAGCTCCGTCGTCGTCGCCGCCGCCACCATCGTCGTCGGTTCGCTCCTCTGCTTCTCTCACACTGGGGGTGCCCAGGCTTCCACCTCCAGCGCTGCTCTCGGCTCCGTCGTCGTCGTCGCCGCCGCCACCGTCGTCGTCGGTTCGCTCCTCCGCTGCTCTCACACTGGGGATGCCAAGGCTTCCACCTCCAGCGCTGCTCTCGGCTCCGTCGTCGTCGTCGCCGCCGCCACCGTCATCCTCGGCTCCATCCTCGCTGCTCTCACACTGGGGGTGCCCAGGCTTCCACCTCCAGCGCTGCCCTCGGCTCCGTCGTCACCGCCGTCGCCACCGTCGTTGTCGGGGCTGAAACGGAGCAGCCCTCGGCTCCATCGTCGTCGTCGTCGGGGTTGAAGCGGAGCCGCCCTCGGCTCCATCCTCGCTGCTCTCACACTGGGGGTGCCCAGGCTTCCACCTCCAGCACTGCCCTCGGCTCCGTCGTCGTCGCCGCCGTTGGCTGGGGCAGAGCGGCGCTCGGCTCTGTCGTCACCGCCGCCACCACCGTCGTCGTCGCCAAGGCTTCCACCTCCAGCGCTGCCCTCGGCTCCGTCGTCGTCGCCGCCGCCACCATCGTCGTCGGTTCGCTCCTCCGCTTCTCTCACACTGGGGGTGCCCAGGCTTCCACCTCCAGCGCTGCTCTCGGCTCCGTCGTCGTCGCCGCCGCCGCCGCCGTCGTCAGTTCGCTTTTCCGCTGCTCTCACACTGGGGGATCCAAGGCTTCCACCTCCAGCGCTGCCCTCGGCTCCGTCGTCACCGCCGTCGCCACCGTCGTTGTCGGGGCTGAAACGGAGCAGCCCTCAGCTCCATCGTCGTCGTCGTCGGGGTTGAAGCGGAGCCGCCCTCGGCTCCATCCTCGCTGCTCTCACACTGGGGGTGCCCAGGCTTCCACCTCCAGCACTGCCCTCGGCTCCGTCGTCGTCGCCGCCGTTGGCTGGGGCAGAGCGGCGCTCGGCTCTGTCGTCACCGCCAACACCACCGTCATCGTCGCCAAGGCTTCCACCTCCAGCGCTGCCCTCGGCTCCGTCGTCGCCACCGTAGTTGTCGGGGCTGAAACGGAGCAGCCCTCGGCTCCATCTTTGCTGCTTTCACACTGGGGGTGCCAAGGCTTCCACCTCCAGCGCTGCCCTCGGCTCCGTCGTCATCGCCGCCGTTGGCTGGGGCAGAGCGGCGCTCGGCTCTGTCGTCACCGCCGCCACCACCGTCGTCGTCGGGGCTGAAGCGGAGCAGCCCTCGGCTCCATCGTCGTCGTCGCTGCTTCGCTTCTCCGCTGCTCTCTCACTGGGGATGCCAAGGCTTCCACCTCCAGCGCTGCCCTCAGCTCTGTCGTCGTCGTCGCCGCCGCCACCATCGTCGGTTCGCTCCTCCGCTTCTCTCACACTGGGGGTGCCCAGGCTTCCACCTCCAGCGCTGCTCTCGGCTCCGTCGTCGTCGCCGCTGCCGCCGTCGTCGTCAGTTCGCTTCTCCGCTGCTCTCACACTGGGGGTGCCCAGGCTTCCACCTCCAGCGCTGCCCTCGGCTCCGTCGTCACCGCCGTCGCCACCGTCGTTGTCGGGGCTGAAACGGAGCAGCCCTCGGCTCCATCGTCGTCGTCGTCGGGGTTGAAGCGGAGCCGCCCTCGGCTCCATCCTCGCTGCTCTCACACTGGGGGTGCCCAGGCTTCCACCTCCAGCACTGCCCTCGGCTCCGTCGTCGTCGCCGCCGTTGGCTGGGGCAGAGCGGCGCTCGGCTCTGTCGTCACCGCCAACACCACCGTCATCGTCGCCAAGGCTTCCACCTCCAGCGCTGCCCTCGGCTCCGTCGTCGTCGCCGCCGCCACCATCGTCGTCGGTTCGCTCCTCCGCTTCTCTCACACTGGGGGTGCCCAGGCTTCCACCTCCAGCGCTGCTCTCGGCTCCGTCGTCGTCGCCGCCGTTGGCTGGGGCAGAGCGGCGCTCGGCTCTGTCGTCACCGCCAACACCACCGTCATCGTCGCCAAGGCTTCCACCTCCAGCGCTGCCCTCGGCTCCGTCGTCGTCGCCGCCGCCACCATCGTCGTCGGTTCGCTCCTCCGCTTCTCTCACACTGGGGGTGCCCAGGCTTCCACCTCCAGCGCTGCTCTCGGCTCCGTCGTCGTCGCCGCCGCCGCCGCCGTCGCCGCCGTCGTCAGTTCGCTTTTCCGCTGCTCTCACACTGCGGGATCCCAGGCTTCCACCTCCAGCGCTGCCCTCGGCTCCGTCGCCACCGTCGTTGTCGGGGCTGAAGCGGAGCAGCCCTCGGCTCCATCGTCGTCGTCGTCGGTTCGCTCCTCCGCTGCTCTCACACTGGGGGTGCCCAGGCTTCCACCTCCAGCGCTGCCCTCGGCTCCGTCGTCACCGCCGTCGCCACCGTCGTCGTCGGGGCTGAAGTGGAGCAGCCCTCGGCTCCATCGTCGCCGTCGGTTCGCCCAGGCTTCCACCACCAGCGCTGCCCTCGGCTCTGTCGTCACCGCCGCAACCACCGTCGTTGTCGGGGCTGAAGTGGAGCAGCCCTAAGCTCCATCGTCGCCGTCGCTTCGCTTCTCCGCTGCGGGTATGCCCAGGCTTCCACCTCCAGCGCTGCCCTCGGCTCCGTCGTCGTCGTCGCCGCCGTCGTCGTCGGTTCGCTCCTCCGCTGCTCTCACACTGGGGGTGCCCAGGCTTCCACCTCCAGCGCTACCCTCGGCTCCGTCGTCACCGCCGTCGCCACCGTCGTCGTCGGGGCTGAAGTGGAGCAGCCCTCGGCTCCATCGTCGCCGTCGGTTTGCCCAGGCTTCCACCACCAGCGCTGCCCTCAGCTCCGTCGTCACCGCCGTCGCCACCGTCGTCGTCGGGGCTGAAGTGCAGCAGCCCTAAGCTCCATCGTCGCCGTCGCTTCACTTCTCCGCTGCGGGTATGCCCAGGCTTCCACCTCCAGCGCTGCCCTTGGCTCCGTCGTCGTCGTCGCCGCCGTCGTTGTCGGTTCGCTCCTCCGCTGCTCTCACACTGGGGGTGCCCAGGCTTCCACCTCCAGCGCTGCCCTCGGTTCTGTCGTCTTCGCCGCCGTTGGCTTGGCCGATCGGCGCTCGGCTCTGTTGTCGCCGTCCCCACCACAGTTGTCGTCGGTTCGCTTTTCCGCTGCTCTCACACTGGGGGTGCCCAGGCTTCCACCTCCAGCGCTGCCCTCGGCTCCGTCGTCACCGCCGTCGCCACCGGGGCTGAAGTGGAGCAGCCCTCGGCTCCATCGTCGCCGTCGGTTCGCCCAGGCTTCCACCACCAGCGCTGCCCTCGGCTCTGTCGTCGCCGCCGCAACCACCGTCGTTGTCGGGGATGAAGTGGAGAAGCCCTAAGCTCCATCGTCGCCGTCGCTTCGCTTCTCCGCTGCGGGTATGCCCAGGCTTCCACCTCCAGCGCTGCCCTCGGCTCCGTCGTCGTCGTCGCCGCCGTCGTCGTCGGTTCGCTCCTCCGCTGCTCTCACACTGGGGGTGCCCAGGCTTCCACCTCCAGCGCTGCCCTCGGTTCTGTCGTCTTCGTCGCCGTTGGCTTGGCCGAGCGGCGCTCGCTTCTGCTTGTCGCCGTCCCCACCACAGTTGTCGTCGGTTCGCTCCTCCGCTGCTCTCACACTGGGGGTGCCCAGGCTTCCAACTCCAGCGCTGCCCTCGGCTCCGTCGTCACCGTCGTCGCCACCGTCGTCGTCGGGGCTGAAGTGGAGCACCCTCAAGTCCATCGTCGCCGTCGGTTCGCCCAGGCTTCCACCTCCAGCGCTGCCCTCGGCTCCGTCGTCACCGCCGTCGCCACCGTCGTCGTCGGGGCTGAAGTGGAGCAGCCCTCGGCTCCATCGTCGCCGTCGGTTCGCCCAGGCTTCCACCACCAGCGCTGCCCTCGGCTCTGTGGTCACCGCCGCAACCAGCGTCGTTGTCGGGGCTGAAGTGGAGCAGCCCTAAGCTCCATCGTCGCCGTCGCTTCGCTTCTCCGCTGCGGGTATGCCAAGGGGTCCACTTCAGCGTGCGTGGTCGGCTGTGTCGCCGCCGTCGTCGTCGGTTCGTCCTCCGCTGCTCTCACACTGGGGGTGCCCAGGCTTCCACCTCCAGCACTGCCCTCGGCTGCGTCGTCGTCGCCGCCGTTGGCTGGGGCAGAGCGGCGCTCGGCTCTGTCGTCACCGCCGCCACCACCGTCGTCGTCGCCAAGGCTTTTACCTCCAGCGCTGCCCTCGGCTCCGTCGTCGTCGCCGCCGCCGCCACCATCGTCGTCGGTTCGCTCCTCCGCTTCTCTCACACTGGGGGTGCCCAG
Source organism: Tetraodon nigroviridis (assembly GCA_000180735.1). Classification (NCBI taxonomy): domain Eukaryota; kingdom Metazoa; phylum Chordata; class Actinopteri; order Tetraodontiformes; family Tetraodontidae; genus Tetraodon; species Tetraodon nigroviridis. Next base: position 63,957 of record CAAE01009604.1, on the reverse strand, counting down.
GCTTCCACCTCCAGCGCTGCTCTCGGCTCCGTCGTCGTCGCCGCCGCCGGCCGTCGTCGTCAGTTCGCTCCTCCGCTGCTCTCACACTGGGGGATCCCAGGCTTCCACCTCCAGCGCTGCCCTCGGCTCCGTCGTCACCGCCGTCGCCACCGTCGTTGTCGGGGCTGAAACGGAGCAGCCCTCGGCTCCATCGTCGTCGTCGTCGGGGTTGAAGCGGAGCAGCCCTCGGCTCCATCCTGGCTGCTCTCACACTGGGGGTGCCCAGGCTTCCACCTCCAGCACTGCCCTCGGCTCCGTCGTCGTCGCCGCCGTTGGCTGGGGCAGAGCGGCGCTCGGCTCTGTCGTCACCGCCAACACCACCGTCATCGTCGCCAAGGCTTCCACCTCCAGCGCTGCCCTCGGCTCCGTCGTCGCCACCGTAGTTGTCGGGGCTGAAACGGAGCAGCCCTCGGCTCCATCTTTGCTGCTTTCACACTGGGGGTGCCAAGGCTTCCACCTCCAGCGCTGCCCTCGGCTCCGTCGTCATCGCCGCCGTTGGCTGGGGCAGAGCGGCGCTCGGCTCTGTCGTCACCGCCGCCACCACCGTCGTCGTCGGGGCTGAAGCGGAGCAGCCCTCGGCTCCATCGTCGTCGTCGCTGCTTCGCTTCTCCGCTGCTCTCTCACTGGGGATGCCAAGGCTTCCACCTCCAGCGCTGCCCTCAGCTCTGTCGTCGTCGTCGCCGCCGCCACCATCGTCGGTTCGCTCCTCCGCTTCTCTCACACTGGGGGTGCCCAGGCTTCCACCTCCAGCGCTGCTCTCGGCTCCGTCGTCGTCGCCGCTGCCGCCGTCGTCGTCAGTTCGCTTCTCCGCTGCTCTCACACTGGGGGTGCCCAGGCTTCCACCTCCAGCGCTGCCATTGGCTCCGTCGTCACCGCCGTCGCCACCGCCGTCGCCACCGTCGTCGTCGGGGCTGAAGTGGAGCAGCCCTCGGCTCCATCGTTGCCGTCGGTTCGCCCAGGCTTCCACCTCCAGCGCTGCCCTCGGCTCTGTCGTCGCGGCTGCAACCACCGTCGTTGTCGGGGCTGAAGTGGAGCAGCCCTAAGCTCCATTGTCGCCGTCGCTTCGCTTCTCCGTTGCGGGTATGCCCAGGCTTCCACCTCCAGTGCTGCCCTCGGCTCCGTCGTCGTCGTCGCCGCCGTCGTCGTCGGTTCGCTCCTCCGCTGTCTCTCACACTGGGGGTGCCCAGGTCTTCCACCTCCAGCGCTGCCCTCGGGCTCCGTCGTCACCGCCGTCGTCGTCAGGGCTGAAGTAGAGCAGCCCTCGGCTCCATCGTCGCCGTCGGTTCGCCCAGGCTTCCACCTCCAGCGCTGCCCTCGGCTCCGTCGTCACCGCCGTCGCCACCGTCGTCGTCGGGGTTGAAGTGGAGCAGCCCTCGGCTCCATCGTCGCCGTCGGTTCACCAGGCTTCCACCTCCAGCGCTGCCCTCGGCTCCGCGTCTGCCACCGTCGTCGTCGGGGCTGAAGTGGAGCAGCCCTAAGCTCCATCGTCGCCATCGCTTCGCTTCTCCGCTGCTCTCACACTGGGGATGCCCAGGCTTCCACCTCCAGCGCTGCCCTCGGCTCCGTCGTCACCGCCGTCGCCGCCGTCGTCGTCGGGGCTGAAGTGGAGCAGCCCTCGGCTACCATCGTCGCCGTCGGTTCGCCCAGGCTTCCACCTCCAGCGCTGCCCTCGGCTCTGTCGTCGTCGCCGCAACCACCGTCGTTGTCGGGGCTGAAGTGGAGCAGCCCTAAGCTCCATCGTCGCCGTCGCTTCGCTTCTCTGCTGCGGGTATGCCCAGGCTTCCACCTCCAGCGCTGCCCTCGGCTCCGTCGTCGTCGTCGCCGCCGTCGTCGTCGGTTCGCTCCTCCGCTGCTCTCACACTGGGGGTGCCCAGGATTCCACCTCCAGCGCTGCCCTCGGTTCTGTCGTCTTCGCCGCCGTTGGCTTGGCCGAGCGGCGCTCGCGTTCTTTGTTGTCGCCGTCCCCACCACAGTTGTCGTCGGTTCGCTCCTCCGCTGCTCTCACACTGGGGGTGCCCAGGCTTCCACCTCCAGCGCTGCCCTCGGCTCCGTCGTCACCGCCGTCGCCACCGGGGCTGAAGTGGAGCAGCCCTCGGCTCCATCGTCGCCGTCGGTTCGCCCAGGCTTCCACCACCAGCGCTGCCCTCGGCTCTGTCGTCGCCGCCGCAACCACCGTCGTTGTCGGGGATCGAAGTGGAGAAGCCCTAAGCTCCATCGTCGCCGTCGCTTCGCTTCTCCGCTGCGGGTATGCCCAGGCTTCCACCTCCAGCGCTGCCCTTGGCTCCGTCGTCGTCGTCGCCGCCGTCGTCGTCGGTTCGCTCCTCCGCTGCTCTCACACTGGGGGTGCCCAGGCTTCCACCTCCAGCGCTGCCCTCGGTTCTGTCGTCTTCGTCGCCGTTGGCTTGGCCGAGCGGCGCTCGCTGCTCTGTTGTCGCCGTCCCCACCACAGTTGTCGTCGGTTCGCTCCTCCGCTGCTCTCACACTGGGGGTGCCCAGGCTTCCACCTCCAGCGCTGCCCTCGGCTCCGTCGTCACCGCCGTCGCCACCGTCGTCGTCGGGGCTGAAGTGGAGCAGCCCTCGGCTCCATCGTCGCCGTCGGTTCAGCCCAGGCTTCCACCACCAGCGCTGCCCTCGGCTCTGTCATCACCGCCGCAACCACCGTCGTTGTCGGGGCTGAAGTGGAGCAGCCCTAAGCTCCATCGTCGCCGTCGGCTCGCTTCTCCGCTGCGCTCACACTGGGGATGCCCAGGCTTCCACCTCCAGCGCTGCCCTCGGCTGCGTCGTCAACGCCGTTGCCACCGTCGTCGTCGGGGCTGAAGTGGAGCAGCCCTCGGCTCCATCGTCGCCGTCGGTTCGCCCAGGCTTCCACCTCCAGTGGTGCCCTCGGCTCCGTCGTCACCGCCGTCGCCACCGTCGTCGTCGGGGCTGAAGTGGAGCAGCCCTCGGCTCCATCGTCGCCGTCGGTTCGCCCAGGCTTCCAGCTCCAGCGCTGCCCTCGGCTCCGTCGTCACCGCCGTCGCCACCGTCATCGTCGGGGCTGAAGTGGAGCAGCCCTAAGCTCCATCGTCGCCATCGCTTCGCTTCTCCGCTGCTCTCACACTGGGGATGCCCAGGCTTCAACCTCCAGCGCTGCCCTCGGCTCCGTCGTCACCGCCGTCGCCACCGTCGTCGTCAGGGCTGAAGTGGAGCAGCCCTCGGCTCCATCGTCGCTGTCGGTTCGCCCAGGCTTCCACCTCCAGCGCTGCCCTCGGCTCCGTCGTCACCGCCGTCGCCACCGCCGGGGCTGAAGTGGAGCAGCCCTAAGCTCCATCGTTGCCATCGCTTCGCTTCTCCGCTGCGGGTATGCCCAGGCTTCCACCTCCAGCGCTGCCCTCGGCTCCGTCGTCGTCGTCGCCGCCGTCGTCGTCGGTTCGCTCCTCCGCTGCTCTCACACTGGGGGTGCCCAGGCTTCCACCTCCAGCGCTGCCATTGGCTCCGTCGTCACCGCCGTCGCCACCGCCGTCGCCACCGCCGTCGCCACCGTCGTCGTCGGGGCTGAAGTGGAGCAGCCCTCGGCTCCATCGTCGCCGTCGGTTCGCCCAGGCTTCCACCTCCAGCGCTGCCCTCGGCTCTGTCGTCGCCGGGGAACCACCGTCGTTGTCGGGGCTGAAGTGGAGCAGCCCTAAGCTCCATTGTCGCCGTCGCTTCGCTTCTCCGTTGCGGGTATGCCCAGGCTTCCACCTCCAGTGCTGCCGTCGGCTCCGTCGTCGTCGTCGCCGCCGTCGTGGTCGGTTCGCTCCTCCGCTTCTCTCACACTGGGGGTGCCCAGGCTTCCACCTCCAGCGCTGCCCTCGGCTCCGTCGTCACCGCCGTCGCCACCGTCGTCGTCAGGGCTGAAGTAGAGCAGCCCTCGGCTCCATCGTCGCCGTCGGTTCGCCGAGGCTTCCACCTCCAGCGCTGCCCTCGGCTCCGTCGTCACCGCCGTCGCCACCGTCGTCGTCGGGGTTGAAGTGGAGCAGCCCTCGGCTCCATCGTCGCCGTCGGTTCACCCAGGCTTCCACCTCCAGCGCTGCCCTCGGCTCCGCCGTCGCCACCGTCGTCGTCGGGGCTGAAGTGGAGCAGCCCTAAGCTCCATCGTCGCCATAGCTTCGCTTCTCCGCTGCTCTCACACTGGGGATCGCCCAGGCTTCCACCTCCAGCGCTGCCCTCGGCTCCGTGGTCACCGCCGTCGCCACCGCCGGGGCTGAAGTGGAGCAGCCCTAAGCTCCATCGTTGCCAACCTTCGCTTCTCCGCTGCGGGTATGCCCAGGCTTCCACCTCCAGCGCTGCCCTCGGCTCCGTCGTCGTCGGTTCGCTCCTCCGCTGCTCTCACACTGGGGGTGCCCAGGCTCCACCTCCAGCGCGCCCATTGGCACCGTCGTCACCGCCGTCGCCACCACCGTCGCCACCGTCGTCGTCGGGGCTAAAACGGAGAAGCCCTCGGCTCCATCGTCGCCGTCGGTTCGCTTCTCCGCTCGCTCTCACACTGGGGATGCCCAGGCTTCCACCTCCAGCGCTGCCCTCGGCTCCGTCGTCACCGCCGTCGCCACCGTCGTCGTCAGGGCTGAAGTGGAGCAGCCCTCGGCTCCATCGTCGCTGTCGGTTCGCCCAGGCTTCCACCTCCAGCGCTGCCCTCGGCTCCGTCGTCACCGCCGTCGCCACCGCCGGGGCTGAAGTGGAGCAGCCCTAAGCTCCATCGTTGCCTAACGTCGCTTACACCGCTGCGGGTATGCCCAGGCTTCCACCTCCAGCGCTGCCCTCGGCTCCGTCGTCGTCGCCGCCGTCGTCGTCGGTTCGCTCCTCCGCTGTTCTCACACTGGGGGTGCCCAGGCTTCCACCTCCAGCGCTTCCCTTGGCTCCGTCGTCACCGCCGTCGCCACCGCCGTCGCCACCGTCGTCGTCGGGGCTAAAACGGAGAAGCCCTCGGCTCCATCGTCGCCGTCGGTTCGCTTCTCCGCTGCTCTCACACTGGGGATGCCCAGGCTTCCACCTCCAGCGCTGCCCTCGGCTCCGTCGTCACCGCCGTCGCCGCCGTCGTCGTCGGGGCTGAAGTGGAGCAGCCCTCGGCTCCATCGTCGCCGTCGGTTCGCCCTTGGTTCCACCTCCAGCGCTGTCCTCGGCTCTGTCGTCGCCGCCGCAACCACCGTCGTTGTCGGGGCTGAAGTGGAGCAGCCCTAAGCTCCATCGTCGCCGGGGGCTTCGCTTCTCCGCTGCGGGTATGCCCAGGCTTCCACCTCCAGCGCTGCCCTCGGCTCCGTCGTCGTCGTCGCCGCCGTCGTCGTCGGTTCGCTCCTCCGCTGCTCTCACACTGGGGGTGCCCAGGCTTCCACCTCCAGCGCTGCCCTCGGTTCTGTCGTCTTCGCCACCGTTGGCTTGGCCGAGCGGCGCTCGCTTCTGTTCGTCATCGTCCCCACCACAGTTGTCGTTGGTTCGCGGCTCCGCTGCTCTCACACTGGGGGTGCCCAGGCTTCCACCTCCAGCGCTGCCCTCGGCTCCGTCGTCACCGCCGTCGCCACCGGGGCTGAAGTGGAGCAGCTTTCGGCTCCATCGTCGCCGTCGGTTCGCCCAGGCTTCCAACACCAGCGCTGCCCTCGGCTCTGTCGTCACCGCCGCAACCACCGTCGTTGTCGGGGCTGAAGTGGAGCAGCCCTAAGCTCCATCGTCGCCGTCGCTTCGCTTCTCCGCTGCGGGTATGCCAAGGCTTCCACCTCCAGCGCTGCCCTCGGCTCCGTCGTCGTCGTCGCCGCCGTCGTCGTCGGTTCGCTCCTCCGCTGCTCTCACACTGGGGGTGCCCAGGCTTCCACCTCCAGCGCTGCCCTCGGTTCTGTCGTCTTCGCCGCCGTTGGCTTGGCCGAGCGGCGCTCGGCTTCTGTTGTCGCCGTCCCCACCACAGTTGTCGTCGGTTCGCTCCTCCGCTGCTCTCACACTGGGGGTGCCCAGGCTTCCACCTCCAGCGCTGCCCTCGGCTCCGTCGTCACCGCCGTCGCCACCGCCGTCGCCACCGTCGTCGTCGGGGCTGAAGTGGAGCAGCCCTCGGCTCCATCGTCGCCGTCGGTTCGCCCAGGCTTCCACCACCAGCGCTGCCCTCGGCTCTGTCGTCACCGCCGCAACCACCGTCGTTGTCGGGGCTGAAGTGGAGCAGCCCTAAGCTCCATCGTCGCCGTCGGTTCGCTTATCCGCTGCGCTCACACTGGGGATGCCCAGCCTTCCACCTCCAGCGCTGCCCTCGGCTGCGTCGTCAACGCCGTTGCCACCGTCGTCGTCGGGGCTGAAGTGGAGCAGCCCTCGGCTCCATCGTCGCCGTCGGTTCGCCCAGGCTTCCACCTCCAGTGGTGCCCTCGGCTCCGTCGTCACCGCCGTCGCCACCGTCGTCGTCGGGGCTGAAGTGGAGCAGCCCTCGGCTCCATCGTCGCCGTCGGTTCGCCCAGGCTTCCACCTCCAGCGCTGTCCTCGGCTCTGTCGTCGCCGCCGCAACCACCGTCGTTGTCGGGGCTGACGTGGAGCAGCCCTAAGCTCCATCGTCGCCGTCGCTTCGCTTCTCCGCTGCGGGTATGCCCAGGCTTCCACCTCCAGCGCTGCCCTCGGCTCCGTCGTCGTCGTCGCCGCCGTCGTCGTCGGTTCGCTCCTCCGCTGCTCTCACACTGGGGGTGCCCAGGCTTCCACCTCCAGCGCTGCCCTCGGTTCTGTCGTCTTCGCCACCGTTGGCTTGGCCGAGCGGCGCTCGCTCTGTTGTCATCGTCCCCCCCACAGTTGTCGTTGGTTCGCTCCTCCGCTGCTCTCACACTGGGGGTGCCCAGGCTTCCACCTCCAGCGCTGCCCTCGGCTCCGTCGTCACCGCCGTCGCCACCGGGGCTGAAGTGGAGCAGCCCTCGGCTCCATCGTCGCCGTCGGTTCGCCCAGGCTTCCACCACCAGCGCTGCCCTCGGCTCTGTCGTCGCCGCCGCAACCACCGTCGTTGTCGGGGCTGAAGTGGAGCAGCCCTAAGCTCCATCGTCGCCGTCGCTTCGCTTCTCCGCTGCGGGTATGCCCAGGCTTCCACCTCCAGCGCTGCCCTCGGCTCCGTCGTCGTCGTCGCCGCCGTCGTCGTCGGTTCGCTCCTCCGCTGCTCTCACACTGGGGGTGCCCAGGCTTCCACCTCCAGCGCTGCCCTCGGATTCTGTCGTCTTCGCCGCCGTTGGCTTGGCCGAGCGGCGCTCGGCTCCTGTTGTCGCCGTCCCCACCACAGTTGTCGTCGGTTCGCTCCTCCGCTGCTCTCACACTGGAGGGTGCCCAGGCTTCCACCTCCAGCGCTGCCCTCGGCTCCGTCGTCACCGCCGTCGCCACCGTCGTCGTCGGGGCTGAAGTGGAGCAGCCCTCGGCTCCATCGTCGCAGTCGGTTCGCCCAGGCTTCCACCACCAGCGCTGCCTTCAGCTGCGTCGTCACCGCCGTCGCCACCGCCGTCGCCACCGTCGTCGTCGGGGCTGAAGTGGAGCAGCCCTAAGCTCCATCGTCGCCGTCGCTTCACTTCTCCGCTGCGGGTATGCCCAGGCTTCCACCTCCAGCGCTGCCCTCGGCTCCGTTGTCGTCGTCGCCGCCGTCGTCGTCGGTTCGCTTCTCCGCTGCTCTCACACTGGGGGTGCCCAGGCTTCCACCTCCAGCGCTGCCCTCGGTTCTGTCGTCTTCGCCGCCGTTGGCTTGGCCGAGCGGCGCTCGGCTCTGTTGTCGCCGTCCCCACCACAGTTCTCGTCGGTTCGCTCCTCCGCTGCTCTCACACTGGGGGTGCCCAGGCTTCCACCTCCAGCGCTGCCCTCGGCTCCGTCGTCACCGCCGTCGCCACCGTCGTCGTCAGGGCTGAAGTGGAGCAGCCCTCGGCTCCATCGTCGCAGTCGGTTCGCCCAGGCTTCCACCACCAGCGCTGCCTTCAGCTGCGTCGTCACCGCCGTCGCCACCGCCGTCGCCACCGTCGTCGTCGGGGCTGAAGTGGAGCAGCCCTAAGCTCCATCGTCGCCGTCGCTTCACTTCTCCGCTGCGGGTATGCCCAGGCTTCCACCTCCAGCGCTGCCCTCGGCTCCGTCGTCGTCGCCGCCGTCGTCGTCGGTTCACTCCTCCGCTGCTCTCACACTGGGGGTGCCCAGGCTTCCACCTCCAGCGCTGCCCTTGGCCCCGTCGTCACCGCCGTCGCCACCGTCGTCGTCGGGGCTAAAACGGAGAAGCCCTCGGCTCCATCGTCGCCGTCGGTTCGCTTCTCCGCTGCTCTCACACTGGGGATGCCCAGGCTTCCACCTCCAGCGCTGCCTTCGGCTCCGTTGTCGTCGCCACCGTCGTTGTCTGTTCGCTCCTCCACTGCTCTCACACTGGGGGTTCACAGGCTTCCACCTCCAGCGCTGCCCTCGGCTTCGTCGTCATCACCACCATCGTCGTCGGTTCGTTCCTCCGCTGCTCTCACACTGGGGGTGCCCAGGCTTCCACCTCCAGCGCTGCCCTCGGCTCCGTCGTCGCCACCGTAGTTGTCGGGGCTGAAACGGAGCAGCCCTCGGCTCCATCCTTGCTGCTTTCACACTGGGGGTGCCAAGGCTTCCACCTCCAGCGCTGCCCTCGGCTCCGTCGTCATCGCCGCCGTTGGCTGGGGCAGAGCGGCGCTCGGCTCTGTCGTCACCGCCGCCACCACCGTCGTCGTCGGGAAGGAAGCGGAGCTCCAGCGCTGCCCTCGGCTCCGTCGTCGTCGCCTCCGCCACCATCGTCGTCGGTTCGCTCCTCCGCTTCTCTCACACTGGGGGTGCCCAGGCTTCCACCTCCAGCGCTGCTCTCGGCTCCGTCGTCGTCGCCGCTGCCGCCGTCGTCGTCAGTTCGCTTCTCCGCTGCTCTCACACTGGGGGTGCCCAGGCTTCCACCTCCAGCGCTGCCCTCGGCTCCGTCGTCACCGCCGTCGCCACCGTCGTTGTCGGGGCTGAAACGGAGCAGCCCTCGGCTCCATCGTCGTCGTCGTCGGGGTTGAAGCGGAGCAGCCCTCGGCTCCATCCTCGCTGCTCTCACACTGGGGGTGCCCAGGCTTCCACCTCCAGCACTGCCCTCGGCTCCGTCGTCGTCGTCGCCGCCGTTGGCTGGGGCAGAGCGGCGCTCGGCTCTGTCGTCACCGCCGCCACCACCGTCGTCGTCGCCAGGGCTTCGACCAGCGGAGCAGCCCTCGGCTCCATCGTCGTCGTCGTCGCTTCGCTTCGTCGCTGCTCTCTCGCTGGGTCTGCCGCTGCTTCTCTCACTGGGGGTGCCCTAGGCTTCCCCCTCACAGCCGCTGCCACCGTCGTGCTCGCGTCTGAATCGGAGCCGCCGTCGGCTCCACCGTCGTTGTCGGATCGCTGAAGCGAAGCAGTCACACTGGCGGCTCCAAAATCGTCGTCGTCGCTTCGCTTCTCCGCTGCTCCGTCGTCACTGGGGATGCCAAAGTCGTTGTCGCACCTGAACCAGCGCTGCCCTTAGCTCCGTCGTCGTCGCCGCCGCCACCATCGTCGTCGGTTCGCTCCTCTGCTTCTCTCACACTGGGGGTGCCCAGGCTTCCACCTCCAGCGCTGCTCTCGGCTCCGTCGTCGTCGCCGCCGCCACCGTCGTCGTCGGTTCGCTCCTCCGCTGCTCTCACACTGGGGATGCCAAGGCTTCCACCTCCAGCGCTGCTCTCGGCTCCGTCGTCGTCGTCGCCGCCGCCACCGTCATCCTCGGCTCCATCCTCGCTGCTCTCACACTGGGGGTGCCCAGGCTTCCACCTCCAGCGCTGCCCTCGTTTCTGTCGTCTTCGCCGCCGTTGGCTGGGGCACAGCGGCGCTCGGCTCTGTGGTCGCCACCATCGTCGTCGTCGGTTCGCTCCTCCACTGCTCTAACACTGGAGGTGCCCATGCTTCCACCTCCAGCGCTGCCCTCGGCTCCGTCGTCGCTGCCACCGTCGTCGTCAGGGCTGAAGCGGAGCAGCCCTTGCCGTCGGGGCTGAAGCAGAACGGCCCTCGGCTCCGTCATCGGTTCGCTCCTCTCCTGCTCTCACACTGGGGGTTGCCAGGCTTCCACCTCCAGCGCTTCCCTTGGCTCCGTCGTCTTCGCCGCCGTTGGCTGGGGCGGAGCGGCCCTTGGCTCCATCATCACCGCCGCCGTCGTCATCGGGGCTGCAGCGGAGCAGCCCTCGACTCCGTCGTCGTCGGGGGCTGGAGCACAGCGACCCTCGGCTCCGTCGTCGTCGGTGGCTGGAGCGGAGCGGCCCTCAGGTCCGTCGTCGGTTCGCTCCTCCGCTGCTCTCACACTGGGGGTGCCCAGGCTTCCACCTCCAGCACTGCCCTCGGCTCCGTCGTCACCGCCACCGTCGTCGGCCCCTTCCGCCGTGTCTCCCTTGACACTGCCTCGGCCGGTCCTCCGGAGGCGTGTCCCGGGGCTCGCTCGTTCGTGCGTGGGGCGTCAGTTCGCTCCTCCGCTGCTCCGCTTGGTCCAATCTGGCCAGATTGTACTGTAATGAGAGGGAGGGGGCGGGGGGTCAGGACCCAAATGCGACACAGGCTCTTAGTGGTGCACACAGAGGTTTTATTTGGAGACTCACACTTCCAGGGCTAGGCAACTCCAGAACACCAAACTCAGTCTTCAGTCCACAGAACTCTAACACAAACTCCACTGGTAACAGTGAACCATCCAACGCAGTCTTGAACTCAAAACACTTTAGGGAACACTCAGGGAAGGGAATCTGACGATCTGGCACAGGAGCCTCTCACGAGGCCGCTGTGATTGCTCACGGGGCACAGGTGAGCTCCACCTTAATGCCCCACAGCTGTGCCAGATCCTAGAAGCAATGGGTAGGGGAGGGGCTGGAAGCTGCCTTGACTGACAGCCGTAACACAAATGTGTATTTCAGTTTTGGTGGGTAAGTTAAATTGACTGCATAGATAATACCAATGAGAAGCAGGCAAGCATTTGCCACACTTCTGCAGTCTTCCAGTACCTCTTTCCCTTCTACAATGACTGACACATAGCTGGGACTGGGTCTGGATGAATGGCAACAATCTTCATCACGTGATTAATACAGTCCTCTTTTAAAGCTTCTTGGCTGACATCCTTTGAAAACACATAATTCACATTTACGGTACAATTTCTGAGAGAAAGATTGAATGCCACAAAACAGTTAAAAAGCGCTGGATTGTTCAAAATTATTGTGGGAAAAAAACCCCAAAACAAGCAAGTTTTACTCACATCAAAAGTGAATATGATCCGAATAGGTCAAACAACCATCATCATGACAGTCATCAAAAAAATTTGAATGTACAAAATGTACCTTATAGTCTTTGATCAGCTCCTCACCAGACTCTCCACTCTACTCTCTCTACTCTATTAAGGTCTAAATTGTAGCTAAAGTGATCTGACCACGCTCAGAGACTCACGGTGGAAGTCTTTGTTTCTCTGAGCACCTATTTTAAAAGAGGACAAGTTTGTCAACATGTTTTGGAAATAATTTTTGGGGAAAAATGAAGTATGTTTTATCCACAGTGGTGAGATTATAGAGCAATGTCTGAGACTAACAGAGCCACCGATCAAAACAAAACAAACACATTTTCAGTGTTAAACTCAACATTATATGATGCAAGTAAGTGATTACCTCACTTAGTGAGTCCAACTTCGGTCTAATTTTCATTCCTGCAACCCCACCCTTCTTCTGAAATATACCCGTGCCTGTCTAGTTGGGACAAAAAGGTTCGCTCCAGATGAATTGTGGTAATTCTTTTGAACTCTTCTTTGATCTGAAATGTCAGATAAAAACCACAAAATCATTATTAAGATTAATTGACAGACCCCAGTCACATCTGGTTGCTGGATTTACCTGAGTTTCATTAAACAGAGAAGGCCATCGTTCCATGAGGTCTTGAATTGTGGGCGAAATGATTAACAATCTCAATTCTTCGAAGAGCAAAAGACTTCTCCATTTTCCCATGAATTATAGTCCCATTGTTCTTTTTCTTTACTTCCTTGAGCAAGTCCAGACTCTCCCTCTCTAAAGTTTCCTCTGTTTCACCTAATGGCAGTGGCGGTAAATAGTTGACTTCTGCTTTTTTCGGCTTTTTGATGCCTTTAGATGAACTGTCTTCATTGGAGCGTCTTTTCTTAATTGTGTTAACCTCCAGTTCTGGAATGGCTAGCTGGCGACCTCTTAACTTTGCCCGGTAATTGCCCATTTTATACTTGATCCTCTGTTGCCAGCCATATAAGCCGCTAAAAGACCCTGGCTCTTTGAGGCATGGGTACTTTTCTACCAAGGCTTCAGCTACAGCTATAACCTGGACTCCAGATGGGTAAGCAGTAAAGCAAAAGATTATTTCTGCTAGCTTCTCCAGTATGCTTCTTATTACACTTGGGTTGTTCAAGAGTGTGCCTTCCTTTTCAAAGGCCAGATTTCCAGCTTCTAGTGCAATATCAATGTCATAATAAAAAACTGGTAATTCAAACTTGTACCTGTAAGACCTGTAAGATGTTTCACTTTCATCTTGGGGGGACAGCAGGATTGTGTCGTCAGATCCTGAGGAGTGCGAGCTTATGTTGGAAGACTGTGGTATTACAGATTCAATGCTTGACATGTCATCAGAACTGAAAGTCAAGACTACTGGTTCAGGCATTACAAGTTTAAGGGTAGCCTTATCTTGTACTTCCTCCATTGTTGTCAAAGTGAAAAACTGGCCATTGAAATCCATGTCTTGATACATTACAGTAAATTATCCTGTAATGTTAAATGTTTGTGTAATAATATCAGTGAAGTCCTGAAGTGTGCTCGGGATGCCTGCAGGTAGATGTAGTTTGCGGATGTCAGCCTCGCCAAAAATAATCCGCAGTGTTGCTGGGGTTGCCATCTCAAACAGAAAAGGCTACATCACAAAACACCAGAGAAAGGAGAAAATTAATAGACAATATTTGAGACAATAATTGGAACAACACCATTCTTGACTTTTGTCCAACCTAAAAGGACAGATAAATGTGGTGCTTCAAAGTTGTCAGTCATCTTCCAGCTAAAGTGTATGCTCTCAAAGGTGACAGAGATGACACTCCCCCTTTTTCTGGCTGAGAACCATGGCCTCGGATTTGGAGGTGCTGATTCTCATCTCGGCCGCTTCACACTCGGCTGCAAACTGATCCAGAGGGAGCTGGAGGTCACGGGCTGATGCAGCTAACAGGACCAAGTCATCTGCAAAAAGCAGAGACCTGATCCTGAAGTCACAAAACGAGACCCCTCAACACCATGGCTGCGCCTAAAAAGGGCAGCAGTGGCGGAGTCCAACTCTCAGCAGAAATGAGTCCGACTTACTGCCAGCAATGTGGACCAAGCTCTGACACTCATCGTACAGGGAGCGGACACCCCATATTCCCAGAGTACCCCCAGAGGACTCCCAGAGGGACACGGTCAAATGCCTTCTCCAAATTCACAAAACACATGTGAATTGGTTGGGCAAACTCCCATGCACCCTCTAGGACCCAGCTGAGGGTGTAGAGCTGGTCCACGATTCCACGTTAAGGACAAAAACCACATTGCTCCTCCTGAATCTGAGGTTCGACTATCCGACGGACCCTCCTCTCCATTACCCCTGAATAGACCTTACCAGGGAGGCTGAGGAGTGTGATCCCCCTATAGTTGAAAGACACCCTCTGGTCCCCGTTCTTAAAGAGAGGGACCACCACCACCACCCCGGTTCGCCAATCCAGCAGCACTGCCCCAGTTGTCCATGCAATGCTGCAGGGTCCTGTCAACCATGACAACCCTACAACATCCAGAGCCTTGAGGTACTCTGAGCAGATCTTATCCACCCCTGGGGCCTCACCACAGAGGAGTCTTTTAACCACCTCGGTCACTTCAGCCACGGAGATGTGAAAATCCACCTCCAAGTCTTCAAGCTCTGCTTCCTCACTAGGAGGTGTATCAGTGGGGTTGAGGAGATCTTTCAAGTATTCCTTCCACCAATCCACAATGACCAGAGTCGAGGTCAGCAGCACACCATCCCCACTGTACCCAGTGTTGACAGTGCACTGCTTCCCCTTTCTCAGGCGCCGGATGGTGGTCCTACGGCTTTTCGAAGCTGTACAGAAGTCGTTCTCCATGGCCTCACCGAACTCTTCTCATGCCTGGGTCTTTGCCTCAGCGACTGCAGTAGCTGCATTTTGCTTGGCCTGCCTCAAGAGTCTCACAGGCCAAAAAGGCCCAGTACGACTCCTTCTACAGCCTGACAGCATCCCTTACCGCTGGTGTCCACCAGCGGGTTCAGCAGGCACATATGGACACCATTATGCCTGAACATGGTGTTTGTTATGGACAGCCTGTGATGAGCACAGAAGTCCAACAGCAAAACACCACACAGGTTTAGATCAAGGGGCCATTCTTCCCAATCACGCCTCTCCAGGTCTCACTGTCACTGCCAACATGAGCATTGAAGTCACGCAGGAGAACAAGGGAACCCTCAGAGGGAGCACAAGGGGTGGATACACTGAACTGCTGTTTGGGCCATAGGTACGGATCCATGCCCCCACTCAACCCCTTTGGCCCTTCCTCCAGGTGTTGAGCCCACTGGAGGCAGGTCCCATGTCACTGTGCCCAGCTGGACCCCAAAAAAAGAAAATAAAGTGGTTTTACAGAATACAAAGAAAAGTTGTGGAAATGAAAACAGCGGTGTTAGGGGCTTGAATGTTCTGGGGTGTTTGTGTTTCTGCTCTTTTGTTTTTCCACTATGGAGCATGGCAGACCTAGCCTTCGCAGGTGATTAGACGCACCGTGGCTCCTCAATAATTAAAGAAAAATAAAAGGCAACTGCACCTGTGCACCAGGGCTGGATCGCTGACTGAGCTGCAGAAGTTGCCATGATTCTCAAGAAGAGTCTACATTTTAGTCTCTGATTCCCCTGCAGTAGGAACCTATTCCATGAAGAGTTTTGGCTGTTTGAGCCTCTTTTAATATTTCAGTTTTTTCCTTTGCCTGGAGTGCCTCCCCTTTTTGTACATGCAATAAAAGTTTTATTTTTGTCCTTCAACGTATCTGCATTTGGGTCCTAAAAAACTAGTTTGTAACAAGCATTAAGAAACAGAAATAAAAAAAAAGTAATATCTAGATCAGGGGTCAGGGACCTTTTTGGCTGAGAGAGCCACGAACGCCACATATTTTTAAATGTAATTCCGTGAGAGCCATATAATATTTTTAAAACTAAAAATACAAGTAAATGTGTGCATTTGATGTAATTTCAACACTTTTAAAGTACAATAAACCTCTGAATTCTTTTAAATAACATTGTTATGCTGTTGCTGATCAATGATAATTATTTCTTACCATTAATGGTAATGGTATTTCGATGCAAATATAGAATGGTGTGTGTCGAAGTGCAGCTTTATATTTGACCGTTTCATAGATGCAATTTTACTATTGCATATTAGACACATGCAGAACCTGCTCTCTCCACAAAGGCTAATTCCTCTGTCCATTCCTGCTGAAAAGTACGATACTCCTCGTCTTTTTTTTTCTTTTAGCCATCTTCTAAAAAGGGTTTCTGACAACGCGATTAAAACGAGGAAAGTTTACGACCTGATCTCACAAGCCGTTGTGCCGACCCTTTTACACGTACACATCGGCCAATATTTTGGACAGCAAAATACGGCAACCCCAGTGTAACAGTGTCTCTGCCTCATCTGCTTTGCCTGTGCGATTGATGGATAAATAGATAGACACATGTATGTTTGCCACTTTCCCACTGAAACTACTGCCAACTGGCTTTCTAGTCGCCCGTGAGCGTTGCCGGTTCGCGCATGCGCAAAGGAGTCTAACGAAACTTTTTTTATAATTAAAGATTTGTCCGCGAGCCAGATGCAGCCATCAAAAGAGCCACATATGGCTCGCGAGCCATAGGTTCCCGACCCCTGAGAGATTAGGTCATACAGGGCTAAACAGTGTATATAAGGGAGGAAAACATTCAACGGGTATACGCTCTAAGTCTAAGAAAGGGGAGCACATTTTATTTGAAGATGAGATATACGAGGCAGACAGGAGGAGCTGGTCAGTTAGTGGCGGTAATGCACCAATCGTTTTTTGCCAACTGTCAAACTATCCATAGAAGAAGAAGAAGAAGAAGGCGGAGGAGGAAAAAGTTTTTATTTATTTTTATTTTTTTTAAACAAACACTTTATTTACAATTAAAATAAATTAATCGTTTAAAATCTTGGAAAAATGTAAATTGTTTTACATGTGCATTTACAAATGTAAATTGTTTTACATTTTTGTTTTACATTTTAGAATTATAAATTGTCGTCGACAGAGCACAAAACATTGTTAAAACACCAATGCGTGTTGTTTTTCCTCAACATGCAGATGGCTAGTTTAGCTGTACCAGAGACTAAGTTGAAGAGCTGCCACTTCTTCCGAATGGCCCTTTTGTACCCTGCTCCAAGGTGGCCATAAAAAAATTAAAACATACGCTAAAAGAGTGAGGAAACCCGTGAGTCTCTCACACTCGCTAAAAAATGAACAACTGTTACGGGGTGACCGCAGAACGGGCAGGTGTTTGACACAGCGTAGTTAAAAACACATAAGACTGCGTTGCATGCGATGGCACCGTGTAAAATCCTCCATTGGAGGTCAGCAGTTCTCTTTTAATGGGGGTTTGTACAGGACTCTCCAGTATGTTGCTCCACAGACGACAGCCTGTTGTGCGGTCCTCTCCTGTGGATCGCTCTCACACAGCCAAAGAAGAAGAAGTGGAACTACGCACTTTGACCGCGGAAGCGGAAATGAAGCGCAACTTATTGCGCTCTACTTAGCGTTGCTTCGTGCGTTGGGCACACGCATTTTCTTGAATGAACCGCGGACATTTTGTAATTGTTCTTTTGAAGTCCCATAAGCAAAATTGTGCTCATGTTCCTAGCATCGTTATAGGGTGGCGTTAAATATTTGGATGTCTGGAGTCCGTGGCTCTTTTACTGCGAGTTAAAGTAGTATAAATCTGAAAAGAAAATACTCGCACCATGGCGGATGTTACTGCTCGTAGCCTCCAATACGAGTACAAAGCTGTAAGTATGCATATGAATGAGCATTTTACAAGAATTTCTAACGATGTGACGAATCTATACTGTTCGTTAAATTGTTTTTAGAATTACGTTTTTTTCTGTTGTTGCTACTGATTTAGCTAGCCATTTGTTTAGCTAGCAAGTAGCATAGCTAAAGCCTCATGGAACGTTGACTAATATTGTCTCTGTGCGGATCTTTTAGAACTCAAACTTGGTTCTACAAGCTGATCGATCTCTGATCGACCGAACACGTAGAGATGAACCCACCGGAGAGGTGCTGTCCCTGGTGGGAAAACTTGAAGGGACCAAGATGGGTGACAAAGCTCAGAGGACCAAACCCCAAAAGCTGGAGGAACGTCGAGACAAGTCAGTACCCTATTCTTAACTGGTTTTATTATAGTACGTATGCTGTATACTTGTAGTTGTTTGTGATTGCTCGTTATATTTAATAAACGATTTACTTACAAATGTATTATTCTTACATTGGTATAATTTCACGTTATATCGTAAAAGTACAAGTGCAACCAACAATAAAGCGTAAGACTGAGCAAATAATTTCTTTATTCTTATCTTAGCCGTGTTGCTATTGTAATTACACCATACGCTACTGCAACACTCATAATTCCACTTTTATTAAGTTTTGAGTATTACTCCTATACATTATATTTGCACGTTTAATATTTGGGGTTTAAATAGTTTCATTTTGTATTGTTCAATTATGTTAATTTTTCAGAAAAAAATTGCTTACAGTTTGCATATGTTTATTTATATTGACTTAGTATACTGTAAATTTTTCATCTTTTCTATAAAGCAGTTACCTAACTTTATCATTGGTTGTATCAAAGGTTAATAAATATAGCAATAGCTTATTTTAACTAAAAAAAATAAACTTACAAGGCATTGAATGATTCTAAATTACAGCAAGCACATAAAACTTGTGAATACAAGAATAGTTAATTGTTTATTGAGTGGTTAATGAATGGGTTTGTGGGTTTAATACCATTGTCCTCATTTCATGTAGTATTTTTTCTAAAAAAAAATTTTCTCTTTATTTTTATTTTACAGGAGGCGCAAAAGGGATGAAGACAGGCATGATATCAATAAAATGAAGGGCTTTACACTTCTGTCAGAGGGTATTGATGACATGGTAGGCATAGTGTACAAGCCCAAAACTAAGGAGACCAGAGAGACGTATGAAGTGCTGCTTAGCTTTATCCATGCGGCTTTAGGAGATCAGGTAAGAAAATTTTTTTCAAGCTTTTGTTTAAATGTCCAATATAAAATGATGTGGGCATCAACAATTTATCATCTGATTATTAA
>CAAE01009604.1:19438-35470 GCA_000180735.1 Tetraodon nigroviridis | reverse complement strand
CAGTCTGTTCTTTAACAAGAACTTAAACAGCTTAGTCTATATAGTGTTAATGAGATGTACTAACTTTGCAAGTAATATCTGCAGAAGTATTTGGTAATATACCACTGGCCATAGGCCATTGATGTCAGGGATTTTGACCCAGTTATTCATCTGTTTTTCAGAATTGTTCAGCATGTCCCTAAATGCCAAAACTAAAATCCGTGGCTTAATTGAAATCATCTCCAATGCCGCCGAGTACAAGAACATTCCCATCAGACACCATGAAGACACACTTCTCCGTCAGGTTAAAGGAATAGTTCAAATCTCCAAGAAACCATTTCTACAAACTTCCATTTTCTAAAGCAGTCTTTTTTTAATATTTCAGCTGGCACAGAAGGTGCCCCACAAACTGAACAACCCCAAGTTCAACGATCCCCATGTGAAGACCAACCTTCTGCTGCAAGCTCACTTGTCCAGAATGCAACTGAGTGCTGAGCTGCAGTCTGACACTGAGGAGATCCTGAGCAAGGTGCCAATTTGACGGTTTGACAATTTGACAATGAACCAGCTGTCCCGTAACTGGAATTAACGGAATTTCTTTGACCCATACCTGTGTCTATAGGCTGTTCGTTTGATCCAAGCCTGCGTCGACGTCCTGTCCAGTAACGGCTGGCTGAGTCCTGCTCTGGCTGCTATGGAACTAGCTCAGATGGTCACCCAGGCAATGTGGTCAAAGGACTCGTACCTCAAACAACTGCCCTTCTTCACTTCAGAGCACATCAAGCGCTGCACAGAAAAGGTATATCAAAGTTTTTCTTCCTCTTTAGAATAAAAGCATGTATTTAACAGTTTTTGAGCGGTTTGTTTCTTCCTCTTGTGCACAGGGGGTAGAGAGTATCTTTGACATTATGGAGATGGAAGATGAAGAAAGAACGGCATTGCTGCAACTTTCTGACATTCAGATGGCTGACGTGGCTCGCTTTTGTAATAGATACCCCAACATTGAACTGTCATATGAAGTGGCAGATAGAGACAGCATCAAAAGGTCTGCAGCATCATTCTAATTTTTACACATCTGCACTTTTGATCATTGTTGAAAAAGACAATAAACAGGGCAAATTGGTGTTAGTCATACAGTGACGTTTAAGATTTTCAAGCCAAGATTAGAAATGAGTGTAGTGTGCTTGAATGCTGCTAATGCGGACTCTCTATATAGTATCTTATTTTTCCCCATTTTACAATCCCTGTTTCTTTACAGTGGAAGTCCAGTTCTGGTTCAGGTTCAACTGGAAAGAGAGGAAGAGGTGACTGGACCTGTCATAGCACCATTGTTCCCACAGGTAAAGAAAAATTTTATAATTTATTTTCAATGCATGGACCAGCATATATTCCACCGCAACACTAAAGTCAGGTGATTTTCACCTAGGTGGTTTGGGGCTAAGAAACTTTGAAAATTAGTTTTCAAAGGCTAGAAGGTCTAATTGTTATTGTTCTTCATTACTTTTTTGTTTTTACCACAGATGGATCAGTGGTCATTGTAGTTTAAGATTGTAAATGTATGTGTTGCATTTTACAATTTTAAATCAAAGTATTGTGAACAATGGTGGAACCAAACTATTTTTAGAAAGAGATTTTTGGTAGGCTTGTTCAAATGGGTTTGCATGCACTTGTGTACATGTAATGATAATCTTTACACTGATGGGAACTGTTTTGTCAATATTGCAGAAACGGGAGGAAGGTTGGTGGGTGGTGATTGGAGACCCTAAGTCTAACAGTCTGATCTCCATCAAGAGGCTAACACTTCAGCAGAAAGCAAAGGTTGGTGACACTAGTCCACCAGTCTTAGTTTGTCTTATAACTGCTCTTTGAACTGGCTGTTATTTCATTTCTGTTATCTTTTTCACCCACCCACCCCCTTTGTAGGTGAAACTGGACTTTGTTGCACCAGCCATGGGCATCCATAACTACACACTGTACTTTATGAGTGATGCGTACATGGGCTGTGACCAGGAGTACAAGTTCAGTGTTGACGTAAAAGAAGCAGACAGCGATGGAGACAGCGATTCAGACTGAGCAGTAAATAAGTCTCAGGTGTTTAATATCCAAATGGATACGTTTTTGAACTGTAGATATTCAGCCTGATTTACATCCCTTTGTTATGTGGTTTGATAATGTTCCTACGCAAATTAGATCATTTTACGTGGTTAATCTCTTAATTGCAGTCTACACTTGTCCTTTACAGGTTCAGTTTTTGTTTGGTAACCCTAAACTTTCAGACATCTGATGGAAATGTTCAACTGGTGAACTTAAATCTCAGTTATAGTAGAAACCTGTATGCCCTTACTTCAGACTGGTCTGTACTATTTGTTTTTTTTTAATGGATTCACATATTAAATGTGCAAAATGCTTTTAGAAACATGCATTGTCTGAAATATTTTTTTGCAATAAATACAACTGAACCAATTTTCTTTTTTTTAATGATAAAATGACAGGAATTCTTGTTTTTATAGAAATGTGTTGCAAACATGCATTCATACAAAGCTGGGCTAAGGTGACCGACTTCCAGAATAACTTCAATGAGAGACTGATGTTCTTAATGCAACTGCCAGATGGCAATCTCTCCATCATCACTGCAAGAGGCCAGGAGTCCTGCTTCCTTTGGGTTCCAGGCGACACAGTTTACATCCTGACTATGAGCTTTGGTTACCTGAGCAGCCAGGAAAAATACCGGCTGGTCAGGATCGCTGGTATTTTCCTCCTTAAATACTCGCACAGCGTCGTCACCACAAGCAGTAGCGAGGGCACCAGTTAAGCTACACCTGAAATGTGAGCAGATACACAATGGATTTTTGTTTCTTAACCAGCTGTGTACAAATGTGAAAGCAGACGTCCTACCAGTCAACATGATACACTGTCCGTCCGTGATACCCAGACAGTGTGCAAACACATTTCCAAGATGAATCTGGTGAGCAGAGATTAAAAAATACGTGTTAAACTTTTCTATCATTTTTTAAAAAATAAGTGAACCAACAAGAATCCAACAACATTAACAAATTTATGATTACTACATCAATTCTAAGCCATGTAATTAAAACAATTCTCTGCAGCATTGCTTAGTGGTGTTGGTAAATTTTTATTTCCCTTTAGAACTCACACTTTTCAGAAATGTAACTTGATGTTCAGATAAATACAAACAAAATAAAATACATTTTTGAAGGTAAAAATACTTTTTGCAAAAATAAATATATGATTTGCCAATTTTAAAGTTCAAGATTTTAATTTGTGAGTTTTTTTGTTTTAGTTTCTCAGTTTTTTTGTTGGTTGGGTTACTAACTGGATTTTTCTTTTCAGAACCAGTATACCACAAAACAAAAGTGTCACACACAAACAACTTAAGACTCATCATAATGATGCCAATCTTACAAGCCCCAAAAAAGCATGTAGATCCCAATTTTGTTGCTAAGCTCCTGGCCTAGATAATTTACTTTAAAAAATGTGACTAGAAACTAGAAAAGACTTGTTCACTTGAGAAAATAAAGAAAATATAAATTTTCGTAAGAAAATAAAGATAATAATGGCAATGTCTAAACTGTATATGCCATTTTGATTAAGCGATATTCTTTCCTCTCTCTCGCGCACGCGCACATACACACATACTGTGGCAGCGCAAAGTGCATAATGGCTAAATAAAACTAATTTTACACCATATATTTAATTAATAATTAAATGTCTTCTATTTTAGTGTCAATATGACTAGACATTTTCCACTAATTACTACAATCTATCATAAACTGTGTTGTGCTACTGTTACCCCTTACCCTGTGTGTTCTCGCTTGAATATTCCTTCCAAATTTTCACAGTGCAATCGTCGCTGCAGGAGGCCAGCCGCTTTCCAGCTGCATCAAAACACAAACTCCACACAGTGGATGTGTGTCCTTTTAATGTGGCGCAACACTCCCAGTCATCATCCTCTTCTTTGTAAATACAGATGTTGTTATCATAGCTGGCTGATGCTAGTAGCTAAGGGATACAGAAGGGTAAAATATGGTACCATAATTTAGAAAACAACTATATGAACAGCTATCAGACCTTGAGCAAGGTTGGACCTACCTCCTGGTTAGGGTGCCACACAATATGTTTGACATCTTGTGTATGAGAGTTTATTACAGTAACACACTCATAGTCATCTTCTTCATCCACTAAAGTAAAGAAAAATAGACACACATCAGATCTTGTACAAATGTATATCTGAAGAGTCGACAGCAATATTCACACTGACCTTCCCAAACCCAGACACTCTTGTCTCGGCTACATGTTGCCAGCAAATTCCCAGACGATGCCCATGCCACACATTTAACTTCATTCTCATGACCTTCCAACACAGTCAAACTCTAGGAAAAAAAAAAAAATTGGGCAAAACTCTGGAAATATCAGCCACATCCTTAAATTAGGACTGATCTCACCTCGAAGCCATCATTCTTCTTCTTCCAGATGCACGTAGTCGCATCAAAGCTGGCAGATGCCAAGTAATTCCCACAGGGAGACCACGCCACTTTTCTAACAGTGCGCTGGTGTCCATCCTCAAGCGTCCCTTTACATATCCAAGAATCACCTAACACAAAAAAATGATTCCTATCACCACACTGCTTACATTGAACTGGATATGGGACAGAAAGCACAATTAAAGCAACCAACACTTCTTTAAATTTTGACCTTTCATTACCATCTTGTCTATAATGAAAAGCCTGTGGTTGCTGCTTTTACCCCTACTTTTTAAGATCAAAATTAAACTAATGTGCTGAAGTACCACACAAATTGTTAGTATAGCTATTTCCTTATAAAAATGACTAATAAATGCTGGTTTTGGTGCATACCCAAACTGTGTAATTTAACTTCAACACGTTTGGTTCCTTCAAGTCTTTTTGGAGGCATGCTGATGAATAATTGTACTTTGTCCTTGAGGGTTTTTTTTTTCCTAAGCGTCAAAAAATAAAATGATTATTGTTATAACAGTGCTAGGAATTCTTGAGGTTTGAGCTGTAAGGTATTTTCCATTTAGTATTGACATTTTTCACAATCTCTCCATAATTATGTTGTTTATAGACCTACTATGTTTATCAAAAACATTGGATTCTATTTTAAGGACACAAATTAAAGAAAATCTGATTGCGATATTGTAAGTAACAAGGCAACCGTCCACGTTAAAACCGTAGCTTTTACACGTGCATTGACAGCTCACCTTCTCGTGCCCATATCCGGATGGCCTTGTCGCCTCCGCACGAGGCTAGCAACGTTCCTGCCGGGTTCCAACTCACGAACCAACAACGAGAGTCCGGGTGAGCGCTGACTCTCTGGACCAGGGACAAAACCTCCATGTCTGCGCTGATGAAAAAAAAAAAAAAAAACTTCCTGAGATAAGCAAATGTCAACCGCTGTCACACCCTATGTGTCCCACGTATTTAAAAACACGTGGCAACAAAGAAATTAAACTATCTATGAGACGTCCTCAAACCTTGATAATTATGCTTACAGGTTAAGATGGGTGACGCCGAAACAAAGTATGTGGTACAAAACTTTAACAACACAACCGCGTCAGAAACGTCGCCATCTTTGATCGTTGAGGGGGGAACGCGATGCATTGTGGGATTGTCCCCACCTCTTCTTTTCGTTTTAAAATATCGCTCCGTCATTTATATATTGTATTGTGGATCTGGTTGCACATGAAAAACATCGAATGACATATCGCCGTTGTTTCTGTCTATGCTTTTTATTGGCTTTTTATCCTTCTGTTGACAGTAAAACTACTGCCGTAAAAACACTATAAAACACAAAATATACTATCCTGTTTACCACTCTCATTTGTGGGACTTCAAATATTATACAAATTCGGCCAACTATATTGTTGCAACATCAGTATTGTCTGTATTGTGTGTAGACTTTACCGCTAGGTGGAGTATATCTTCTTTTTTTTAAGCGGCCACAAAAACCAAGAAGAAGTGTTCCAGGAAGTGTACATTTTGGACAAGGAAGACGTAAGTTTCTTTTTGTTTTGTTTGTTGTTTAGCTATGAGCTAGTGTGTGTTTGTTTTCCTAGTTGGTAAGCCAACAATTTTTACTGTTTTCTATTATTACGTGTATTTTTTTTTAAAGTCAGCGTTGATATATATCAACTCTTTCTTTGGTTTATAGGCTAACAGCACAGCTAACGGGCCCGAAAGCCGTCTTTTATAAGCTCGTCGGAAAGACATTTATCCCGATTATATTTACGGTAATTATTCAGTGCCAAACGTTGTCTTGAAACGTTAGCTCCCACGGTAATTAACCCGCTGGAATTGTCTTCCCCCCTCGTGTAATGTTACCTGTAAACGTTTGTGTTTTGGCCGCTACGTCTGTTTACTAACGGCTGTTGCAACAACTAGGAACCTACCGGGCAAACGACAATAAAAAGGATTGGAGTAACATGTACGCCCCACCGGGTTCGACTGTTCCTGGGGTTCGGAGGCGAAGAGGGGCCACCTCTTTACCGAAGCAGCCTGAGCGGAGCTTGGTGTCGGCCCTGCCCGGAGCTCTCTCTATCACGGCACTTTGCACTGCTCTGGCGGAACCGGCCTGGCTCCGTGTCCATGGAGGGACTTGTCCTAGACAGGAGTTGGGAGTGTCAGATGTCCTGGGGTACATTGACCAAAAACTTCTGGAAGGTAAAAAAAAAAAAATACAGTACAAGTTCCACGAGAAATGAAGGCAGAGTTTGATGGGGTTTTCAAGACTTGGAGTTCGAACCTAAACTCAGGGTTGCCCAACTCTGAAACGTCAGTATTTGGCAAACACAGAGTTTAGGATTAACGATAGGGGTTTAATGAACTCCGAGTCAGAGTTACCCCATGTTTTGCTCATGCACGAAGATCCAAAAAGTCTCAGTGGAACACAAATAAAGTGATTTACCATGACAACAAGTAGAAAAAACCTTAATCTTTACGTCAAGGGGCAGCCCGTCAGGCACCAAACAGACTTGGAATGAGAAAGAATGAGTTACAAAAATATGTCAGATGTGATTTAAATACAAGATATGCTGTTTTCTAATCCTGTCCTCAATAAATAGCGTGCAGTTGCTTCATTTAACCTGTGCTAATTATAATTTTTTGGGAAATCCCCTAAACAAAGAAAAAGCCAAATCTTTAGCCTTCCCATCACTGTCAGTATTTAATATTGTCTAGAGAAAAGCCTTACACCTAAATGCCTTTTATATACGCATGTCTCCAATTTTGTGTTTTCTGAAGATGTTTAATGTTTATCTCTATTATAGCCAACAGAAAAAAGGTGGAGGTGCGCAGCGCCGGCTAGTGTTAGTTCACTAAATCCCATCTGTTATTCAGACACAACTTGACACATTGATTTTTCTCATAGCAGAAGGAGTTCTATGTAATTTGATGCTGTTGCTTAGAGATATCAGTTAGTTCATTGATTAAACTGATACCTGTGATTTTGTGGAAAACTTCCATGAGATGTCCAGGGTGTCTGACTTTTGAACACTACAATTTTCAAAATCATTTTATGTGCATGAGTAACATTTTTGACTAGAAGAACGTTGCCTTGGACACATGCCTACTGATGTTTTTTTCACAATACAAAGACTTCTGAATGCTTCAAACCGAAAGCCATTTGGCAAAATGAGCAATGTGAGGGCTGAGAATGCTGTTAAATAACTATCGAGTGTGCAGATAAGTTAGTAATGCTCAAAGAAGTTTTTATTGGGACCTAATCAAATGTCTAATCGGGAGGGATCATCCTCTCCCGACAGTCTGCAGGCAAAACTCAAGGTTATTTGGACCTCTTGCAGAGTATGTTACCCAAGTAATTGACTCAGAGTTATGCTGAACTGGCTTCCTGAAACCAAAAACCCCGAGTTTCCCTTAAATCACAGCAAATTACCTCAGAGTTTTTGCTGAACTCGCTTTCTAAAACAGCCTCCTGTAAAGCTTTGTGGTGTTTTTCTTTCTTTCAGATTACTGCTTTAACCCACAGATCATCTTGTTGCTGAGGGTAATCACTGCCTTCTGTTTCCTGGGTATTCTGTGCAGTCTGACTGCCTTTCTTTTGGATGTTTTTGGTCCTAAGCATCCTGCCTTAAAAATCACTCGCAGATATGCATTTGCACATATTCTCACAGGTCAGTAATACTATTTAGTCTCCTGTTTTTTGAAAATGTGTACAATTTTTAGACAATTAACAGGTTTGTCTTTCTCTTTGTCAGTTCTCCAGTGTGCCACAGTCATAGGTTTTTGTTACTGGGCCTCAGAACTCATCTTGTCCCTGCAGCAGCAACATAAAAAGTACCACGGCTCTCTCATATATGTTACATTCGCAATCAGCTTCTACCTAGTAGCAGGGGCTGGTGGAGCATCTATCCTTGCCACAGCTGCAAATCTCCTGCGCCACTATCCCACCGAGGAAGAAGAGCAGGCTTTAGAGCTACTTTCAGAGATGGAGGACAGCAGTGAAACATTTCCTGCCGATTATGACATTGCAAATCAGTTTCAGCCACCGCCTGCCTACACACCTTAATGTTTCTACAATGACAATGTAACATGCTTCTCTATCTCACCATGGCTTGATGAACAAATGTTGCTCATTATCAAATGCATATCTTCATAAAAGCTCTCAATCATGAATGTAGCATCAACAAATGCTTTTCCTGACAGGGCTTGGGTGCATAAAAGCTTCAGTGTTGACAGAAATTTTGGAGATCACTCAGCTGTCGCCACTAAAGTTATTAGTGATATGCATGTAAATGGCTTTTAGGATCAGGTTTTTACGTGGGAAGCAAAAGTGTTGCAATGAGTGCTGAAGCGGCTCCATTTGTGATAGATTGTGTCAGAATTGTTATTACCTGTAAGTTGGTGTAGTTTTTTAGTTAAGCTTTGTTTTGATGGCGTTTTGTAAGAAATCTTCTGTGTATGATTTATTTTTCCATCCATCAAAAATAGAAAATAGAGCCTCACAGTGAACCATTTGTTTTAGACATATTTTATAAGACTTAAAATGGCCCTTATTTATTTAATTGTTTTTGCAGTCTCTAATTCTCTTTTGCTTTGTAGACACCTATTTAGTAATTTGTCAAATGGTTTAGTAATTTGTAATCGTGTTTGTGCTGGAATTGACAGAAGAACATAACATTTGTCCCCTGTTTAAAAAGATGGTGGCATATGTAGTGTGAGAGCTGTACAGCCATTAGGAATTTGAGGAACATATTTTCATATTATCTAACTCATATGAACAGGAACCATGAGGTGGTTATGTATAAATTTTGTTTTATTTGTACATAGAACAAGTAATTTGTTACTGAAAATGACCTATTAAGTCTCTCTCTCTCTCTCTCTCTCTCTCTCTCTCTCTCTCTCTCTCTCTTGCTCACTCTCTTTTTCTCTTTCTGCATGAAGGCTTTAGTGTTGGAGTTTTTCAATTTCAGACTTTATTAGAAATCAGTCTTACATGAGACTTCTGGCTGAATTGATAATAAAATTGTAATCGGCGTGGTAACCAGTTGATTGTGACACGATATATTTGCTCCATTTGTGGGTTTTTGTTTTTTTCCCTGTGGCTATATTTCATTTACATGATCATCTGTATGTAAATATTATGATTTATACATATACAAGTGGTCATAATAAAATAAATGCCGTATTTTGACTCCTGTTTGTCACAAGTTGCTTTTAGTAAATGCTATACAGGTAAGAGTTGCCATTTTGACATTCAAGGGTATTTCTGGATTTGCTCATTATCTCCAAAATATCTAAGGTGCACTAGCTGCCTATTTAACCATGTAACTTCTAAAAAGAATTATTACATTCATCATTGTGACATTTAGCTTTGCTTTTTTTTTTTTTCCTCTGTGCCACTGCTCGAATATCTTTTATCTTTTCGGATAATCTTTTATCATACATCATCCCTGACGCTTTTTGCCATGAGTTAGGGATACTGTTATGTTTTCATTTTTCATTGCTCCACTTATTGTAGCCTCACCATGCTAATTAAATCTATCTTTTTAATACATGTATTCTGTCAAGCTTTGACTTGCATTCAGTTAGTTCATCTTCCACCTCTCAAATGTTCATCCACCAGTTTCGTTCTCTTTCGTTCTGCAAATATCCATTTATGGTGGTTCCTGTCTAACCTTGACTGCTAAACCCTCTCCTTTATGACAGCTTTATGACAGCTGCTGAGGATGTGCTTTAGGGTACCCCTCCTTTGGCACAAGGGGCATGATGGGGTTTCCACCTTGCCCAACAGGAAGAGGTTTGATGGGCTGGGCAAGGAATCGGATGCGTAGGTGCTTAGCCCTCCACAGCTCTGGCCATGAGACCTTCCTGAAAATGGCCTCTTCCCACCTAGTCCAAGCACCTTGCTGCCTCAGCCCCACCCATTGACTAGCCCGCTGTTCCTCGATACCAGCCCTTACTTCTACATGGAGCTGGTCCCGCCTTTCCTTGCCCTTGAGCCTGCTGAGGTGGGTGGACTGTATTGTTCCCAGGCCTGCACGGCCAGTTGCCACAGCTCCCACAAGCTCTTTGTGGAGCAGCCGTACTTCTGCCTGGTCCACTGCTTCCTGGGCCCTCCACCTTCTGTCAGTCCACACCTCAATGCTGGCTAGAGCAACCTTGGGGTCCTTGGACTCCCTGTATTGGAGAACTTCCCTCGCTCTGGTTACCATGAACTCCTCTGTCAGGCTGCTGAAGGGGAGTGTCAGCTTGTTGTTGTTGCCGTAGAGGGCAATGCTGCTTAGACTCCTTGATAGTCCCAGCCAACGCCTGGGGCAGCTGCTGACCTTTCTCTCAAGCCCTTCCACGGTGTAAATGGGAAATATATACACCAACAGTGGCCACAGTATCCTAGGTAGGATACCATGCTGGTACACCCATGCCTTGAATTTCCCTGGAAGGCTGACTTATCAACCGATGTCAGCCAGTGCCCCAGCTGATCATTGGTTTCCCTGATGGAAGTGACATCCTTTAAGGAGCCGTCGAAAGTTTTCCCAAGGCTCTTCACAGGTTTCTCAGAGACTGATGGAATCTGGATGCGGAAGCAGTCGGTCACTTTCCCTGACTTTCAGAACTAAAGAACCTGGATTTTTCAGGTTTGAAGTGCATGCGGGCCCAAGTCATAAGTCTCTCCAAGCCCCTTGAGGATCCATCTGAACCCTGGGAACTGACGTTGTTGTTACTGTCAGATCATCCATGAATGCTCTGATGGGGGGCTGACGGATGCCAGACTTTGTTTTGGGCCCTCTGCGCTCCGTCTCAGCGGACTTGGTTAGCAGGTTCATGGCCAGGAAAACAGCACACCTGACTGAAGTCATTTAATCAACTGAGCTGAGTTTTCACACAGCTGACTGGTTGAAATTTATGTGCTTGATTGGTTGGAACAAAAACCTGCAGCCACACAGCCCTTTGTGGAATCAGTTTGACACCCCTGGCCTAGGCCCTCCTCCTGCACCACTAAATGTGTTGTGGAGGTAGAAGTCTACCTCCTCTTTTCGAGAAAAGGTTTTGTGTTCATCTGGACTTTTCAATTTTCTTTTTGGAAAACGTTTCGCCTTCTATCCAAAAGGCTTCATCAGTTCTGATCAGGTTAGGTGCAGAGCTTGAAGATATAGCCCTTTTGGACCATTGGCATGCTAAGGTCAACTGAGAGTCTTTACATTAGTATGCCAGTGGTCTGAATGGATGTCTCAGGGGTCGTTAGCAGGGTCGTTGGCCTCTGTTGTCGACATCTCAAATTGAAGCGGAGATGGTTCTTGAAATCCAAACGGCATCAGCTGCCTATTTAAGGCCCCAACACCTGTTCCTCAGCATTGGATCGTCTTGTCACCTGCATGGATCATTTTGTCTTGCTGGTGGAGAAGCCCCATTTGAACCTAAGACTGCACTTCCCAGGAGAATTTTCAGGACGCCCAGAGGATCTTTGCAGCCTCCTCTCCCTCGCCACTGAATTGGACACTTACTTTTTTTGTCAGCCATGGTCCACGTCTGCTTTCACCTCATTTCTGCGAGATATGTTGAACCGTTTCATATTTGTGTACATTGACGATACTCTAATTTTTTTCTGAGACTCTGGAACAGCACATCCAGCACGTTCGTCTGGTTCTTCGTCGCATCCTAGAAAACCAGCTGTTCGTGAAAGCCGAGAAATGTGAATTCCACGCTGCATCTGTCACATTTCTCGGCTTCGTGATGCAAGAGGGAAGGCTCGCCCCGACCCAGTTAAGGTGCGTGTGGTGACAGACTTGGCCCACCCCCACCTCACACAAACAGCTTCAATGATTTCTGGGATTTGCTAACTTTTACAGGAGATTCATCTGCAACTACAGCAAGGTGGCTGCCCCCCTCACCTGCCTCACCTTTACTCTCAAGCCCTTTTTATCACCAGAGGAGGCGGAGTCAACTTTCAACAACTTAAAAAGGCTTTTCACCTCTGCGCCCATCCTCTCCCTCTCAGACCCTAACAGGCAGTTCTTCGTGGGAGCGGATGCCTCTGACACAGGGGTCAGGGCGGTGCTGTCTCAGCGGGACGCTGCAGACCGGAAGCTTCATCCATGCGTCTTCTTCAGCTGATGGCTGACTCCTGCCGAGGCCAACTACAACGTGGGGGATCGGGAGCTGCTTGCGGTGGTCCTCGCCTTGCAAGAGTGGCGACAATGGTTGGAGGATCCAAATCATCATCATGCTTCTGCCACTCACTCGGTTTGGTATCTGGAGGCCACTTAACCCAACACTGGTGTTGTGGGTTGTCTGGTGCTTACGTCAACCAGTCTGTTCCTGGACATCACATCATCCAGAACAACTTGATTGCAAAATACACCTAATAATTCTGGTCTTGGACACATCGTCAGTGATAGTACCTGGGGTCATAAAGGGTTTTGGGTCAAGTCCACGGCTTGTCCCACTGGATCCACAGACATCTGGATGCTCTCTCTGCAGATTCAAGCTCTAAAATATAAAAGGCTGCAACGAACAAGACAAGAAGGCCTTGGCGTGGATGACAAAAACCACATAGGAGTTCATGGGGAGTCCTCCCCACGCCTGGACTTAACATATGACAGCCAGGTTCCCCCCCCCCCCAGTGCTTTTAACTACACTGGTCACTATATCTTGGACATTCATTCATTCATTCATTTTCCTACCTGCTTTATACCCTGTGGTGTCGCGGGGGTCTGCTGGTGCCTATAATATCTTGGACAATCATGGAAAATCATGGACAATCAGAATTGCGCTGCACTTTTTATTATTGTGTTTTATCTACTTATTTAATTTTCTACAATTTATTTATACTATGCATACAACCGTGAGCTGCTGAAAAATAATTTTGCTGCACTGTGTACAATAAAGTGACAATAAAAACCCTTAACCCCTTAAGGCCTATTTTTTTAATTATCAAAAAAAAAAATGCTAAATTGAGTGTTAATTTAAGTATATGGGGTTAGGGTTGGGGTATGAGTTGGGTTAGGGTTAGGGTTAGTGTTGCTGTTAGGGTTGAGGTTAGAGTTGGAATTCACCCAAACCCTTGTCCCAACCCTAACCCTATCCCGAACTCTAGCCCTAAGCCTAGCCCTAACCCCAAACCTACCCCTCACCAAAGGATAGGTTAGGGCTAGGTTTAGGGTTACAGTTGGGGTTAGGGTTGGGATAAAGATTTGGATTAATTCCAATTCTAACCCCAACCCTAACAGCAACCCAAACCCTACCTTAAACCCTAACCTAACCCCAACCCTAACCCTAAAATCTAAAGTCAAACATAAAGTTCCTTTCACAAAATAGGTGTTTTTGTTGTATACTTTACATTTTCACTAAATGGATTATTTTTTACCCTTAACAGGCAAGTAACCAAATATGGTAACTTAATTTTCTTTGGTTTTCTGCAAGACATTAAAATTTTTTGAAAATCTGAAAACAGAAATAAACTCTGGTTATGATTCCTAATAACACCCTTAAACTGTTTTTTTGAATTTAATAGCATTTCAATGAGTGCCCTATAAAGGGTTAAAGATAATTGGTCCAAGAACTGATTTTTGGGGGACTCCATGGCTACCTCTTTTACGTTCTGATGAGAAATTATAGCTGTGAATAAAATGAAAGCTCTGAACAACATCCTCTAATCTCTTTAGAAGAATGCTATGATCAGCTGTATTAAATACAGCACTGAGATCCAGAAAAGCAAAGCTGAAAGATCACTGTCAGACACCATCGAGAGGTCACTGGTAGACTGCCTTTACCAGTGCAGTCTCAGTGCTATTCCTGAAGCCTGACTGATACACCTCAAACAGGTTGTTTTTATGTAAAAAGTCATTGGGCTGCCTGGAAACTATTTTCTCTACTATTTTAGGCAGGAATCGAAAGTTGAGATTGGACTATAATTAGAACTACTTGATTTGAATATGTTTGGTATAAATAAACTTGCTGATAGTCATGTCTGTCAGAAATGCATGTGCTGTGAGCTGAGTTCTGTTAGCTGTAGTATTAACTATTTATCAAAAAAAAAAGAAAGATACTCTCAGGTGTAAACATTCAGACTGAAATTATTTATTACAAACATTAAATTGACATTAACAACCAAATGTCTATTTATAAAACTTTTCATTTTGTACAAAACACCTAAAACCACCGGGAAATGCGTGTTCACGCCAGGTGATTTTTATCCAGCTTATTTTGAAGCAATAATACAAAGTATAACCAAGGTTTAAATCTCTGCTCAGTTGACATAAAAACTTTTCCCCATATTTAAAAAAAAAAAACCTAATAGGCTTTTTGTCCATTAAATCGTGATAAGAATTCATTGCAGACAATTTAAATACAAAACCAAATGTCAATGAAATATTCACAGTTTTGCTTTTCACATCAGTGACAAGTGTAAAGTGTAAACATGTTGCATATTATACTATCTCCTAATAAATATACAGACATATTAATGAGCTCATCTTCTGGAAAATAATATATTTTAATATCATCTTAGTTTGATTACAGTGCTCTTTTGTGATATTACAAAAAAATAAGGCAAAACTTAATTTTCCTGCCACTCATTAAATCCCAGAGAAAATGATGAGCTGATTTATGTAAAGTAAAGTACCACTTTTCGTCTAATATAATTACACAGATAAAAAATAAACCTGTGGGATTCATTCATATTTAAGTACAAATAAGCATTTGTACACTTTGAACAAATACTTGGAAGCTATGTGAAGTAAATTGTCAACACAGCATAATGGTATAAAACATGTATAAAACATTAGATAACATCAGTGAACCATCTTTAAAAATAATAACGAGAAAATGGGCAAAATGCTTTAAGCAACACAGGCAATACACACTTACAGTATATTGTACACAGACCTGTACAATTGTCACTAGCATCCCTTTATCATTAAGAGAAAAATTTGATGCAATGGCCATAAAGTAGGAAAAACAAACTTAATGCTATTGCTTGTTTCTTTCACAAAGTAGTGTCTTCTCAACTGAAACCTGAAAGTACTTCAGTCAAGTGAATGCATTTGTCACTAAAATGGCCTTTTGTGCCTGATTGTCAAGGTTGGAAAAAAAAATAAAGATAGCTGCACAAGCGTCAGTACAAATAATCCCTTCTCAGCGGAATGGAACAAATACAAGGAAATCCACATGCCACCAATGAAGAAATTGTAATTTCTTGTGTTATATAGCATCAAGTTTTGTCTATTTTAAACTGCAATGAAATGTTGGAAAAACAAGTAGAGACTTCAGATCAGTTCTGAAAAATGTTCTGATAGCATCCTTACATCACAGCACTGCTGCCTGTTGAGTAAAAGTGCTATTTGGTGTCATTTTTAGATTGACCTGTAAAAAACAAAAGACAGGACAGCATTAGAGTCCTGGAAGGACACTGTGCTAAATACAGAGTACGTATGAGCGTGCACAAATTTAGGAAATATAGTAGCAGGCAGGAAAATGAAGCAGGCAGGTGACAGATGGAAAATGAAAAAAGTTAAGAGGGTAGGTACAACAACGGACCACATTATACTGCTACAGCAGT
>CAAE01009598.1:35799-53597 GCA_000180735.1 Tetraodon nigroviridis | reverse complement strand
ACCTTCTGCTGGTGGCTGTTGATGGGTTGTAAGGAAAGATGTGGCCTCCTCACTTGCCTGTAAGACAAGACCAGCCAATCAGCTGCACGGAGAGTCTGACAGGTGCATGATGGGAGACAGCCTCAGGTAAGACGGGAGAAGGTTTGGCAGAGCTTGAGACAGAGGAGCTGCCTGAGAAACCAGACACACTTCTGTTCATCGATCGGTCCAAATATGGATCCTCACCTGCGGCCAATCAGATGCCTTGAGGATCAGCTCCACATGGAATGAAGCCTGAGACGCCGTCGGGACGACCTTCTGCCCCGAGTGCTCCAGTATCTGCAGTCTTTTTCTGCAACAAAGGTCAGCGCAGCATTGCGACGCTCTCAGCTGTCTGCTGTAGAAACATCTAACAGAGTGCTAAGAAAGCCTTTTATCTGAGGATCAAAACATCAGGGCTGGGTAGTTCATGTGTCTGGATCCAGGAGAGGATCCAGAAGAGACAGTTAATCAAAGCCTAATTTGGATTTTGAGTTCTTCAGAGCCAGAGTCATTAATGCTTCTGTCCATCCTTTATTTATACTGTCTACACTGCTGACGTTCGCAGTCCACCGCTCTAGATGCTGCTCACTCCTCTTTCTCCTGTCTCCTCTGAGAACTTCTAAAATTGAAGCTTCCGCCTGGCCTAATGTTCTGTTAACCTGACAGGAGGTCTGTAGTAAAGTTCCACAAGAAACAAAACTAGCTAACTCAGACCACCAAAACCAGAACTGCTTAAAACAACAAAAACTTAAAAAGAAACAGTGAGCAGTAAAGAGAGTAAGACTCTAACTAGGTGGTAAACGTGTTGTAGGGAAGCTTGCGACTCAGGATGTGGTTAAAGGTCGATAAAACTGGATAAATGTATTCGCAAAGCTGCTGTCCCTCAATCATCAGACCGTTACAATACCCAGGAACCGCAGCACCGTCCAGGAGGAATCCACCCTCAGCCGACCTGGTTCGCACTCCTGCAAAACCCCACCAGGCCACCAGACCAACAGTGACCAACCAGCAATAATAGACTAGGTCCATCCATCCATTCATGCATCTGTCCATCCATCCAGCGGCTCTCCTCTACCAAGATGAGCAAGCTTCCCACCCTGTCTCTGAGGAAGGGCCCAGCCACCAGCCGCCTTTGGCAGTCGGGACTGCGTTTCCGTTACCACACTGACCTCTGCTGGTCAGTCCAGTCCAATGCAGTTGCTTCTTTTTTTTCTGTTCTGAAAGGGTTCTGTTCGGTACTGAGGGGTTCTGCTGGGTTCCGATCACTTCCGTGTGGTATCAGAGGGTTCTGTCGGGTTCTGTGGCGTCTTTAGGGGCTCTTAGAAGTTCTGAAGGATACTGAGGATTAGTGCTGTTTACACAGTTTAATCTCCTTTATCAAAGTGAGGCACTCCAGAGAATATAGAGAGACCAGAAGACCTAATTTAATCTCAATAATTTAAACAAAACAGCAGATCGTAGAAGGACAAATCAACCGAGGTCAGTCCAGAATATGACAGGACAAGCGTCCACCTGCTTCAGGTCACTTTGAGGGAGGTTCTATTAGAAATGCTGAGGCGTCAGAACTTCAGATTGCACCTCTGCAGACCTTTAAAGGGAGCCTTGGTTACTCTTCTTTGCACTAATCTGGTATAATCCTTCGATTTGGAACTATTGTTTCATAAACTCGATCAGAGTTTGGACGTTTCGTGTTGTATTCATCAAACTTCTGATTGTCTTTGCAGCAAAAACATCAGCAGGACTTCAAGGTGACGCTGACTCTGCAGAATCGGGCGAGGAGCCGCATCCGGAAGGACGAGGCACCGTCTCGGGCCGCTCCTCCCCAGGTTCCGATCCACTGATCCGGGCCCGAACACCAGCAGAACCGATCGGACAGGTCTGGAAATGTCCTGTCCGCTGCAGTGACACACACACACACACACACACACACACACACACACACACACACACACACACACACATACACACACACACTGGCCTCTGCGGATGCAGGCCGGCCCGCTTATTTCCCGAAGTCAGTGCCGTTATTGCGCTTTTCCCCGCAACAAAAACACCGCACCCGGTTTGACCCAAACACGCTCCGTCTCGGCGTAAAAGAAGGCGTCGTTTCCAGCTGATCTGGACTCCGCAGGCCCCGGTCGGAACCGGGACACCACCCGATGCGTCAGACTGCGCGGCTCCCACCCCGCCGCAGAAAGGCTCGCCCTACCTGCGCGGGTTCGGCGGCTCCTCTGCGTCGCTGTCACCTCCTCAGCGGCATCCAAATGCGGATCAACTCCTCCCGGTCGCTGCCAGAGAACCGACTCCGGTTCCCGTAAGTTCGGGGCGCGTCTCCGCCCTTATCCAGCCGTCAGCTGTTCTCTCTGTGGTCCGCAGGCGCGCCTCCTCTGCGCGCACGCGAACCAGAGGTTGGCGTGCAGGCGGGGGCATGAGAACATCCTGAGACTTTTTAACACATTTAGAGCTGATCCTAGTTTGAAAGACACCAAACACTGAAGAACACAGCGCTCATCCACTTTTGACGGTTAAATAAATACATTTTTCTCCCGATTCACCTAAAGCGCCCCCTAGTGGCCAGTACTACAAACGGCTGTTTATTTCTACATTTCGTCCGAACTTAATTTATGGACGAATCAACATAAATTCGGCTTATACGCAGCAATATTGGAGGAGTACTGAGCCCTGCAGTCACCAGATGGGAGGCAAAGGCCTCACTTTTAACGTTATTTATAATCTCAAAAAGAAAAATAGAATTATGACAGAAATCCCGACACTTAATGCTGCAGATGCCTATTTTCCTGCACTTCCTGAAGACATTCACATCTTCAGACGGCTTCAGACATAGTATGTATGTCTCCAAGACATGGTTTATTGGTTTATTTAGATTTTACTTTAAAAGAATTTTACATTTATATCTATTCATTTGTTTATATTTTACTGTTAAATAGTTTAACGTTTTTTGGAGAGTTAAATGATAATTATTTTTTTTATTATTATTTAAATTACTTTATCTGCATTTTCTCTCATTTCTTTGAGAACAGTGCGCAATGGATTCAAGGGTGTGTGTTTTTTTCACTGTGTAAAGACACAGCGAAATTATTTTTCAGCAGCTCTTGGTTGTATGCATAGTATAAATATAATGGTTTTAATAAAATAAAAAGGAATATTAATATATGATATGAATAAAGTGTTGAAAAAAGTGACATTATAGAAAAAATAACTACTATAATCATAATATTTAGAATTTTCTCCCTTTCCTCGCTGTTTTGTGTCTCTCTTTCCCCATCCTCCCTCTCTTTCTCTCTCTTTGTATCTCTCTCCAGGTCTTTGGTCTCGACCTTCATGCTGCATAAATCTCGGCATTTCCCGCGTCCTCCTCATTAGCCGGGTCCTGCTTGAGGTTTCTTCCTGTTAAAAGGGAGTTTTTCTTTGCTAATGTGCTTATACCTGGGAGTTCAGGTTCTGGGTTTCTGCCTCTGTGAAGCACCTAGAGACTGAATTGAATAACTTATACAACAATATGTAATAATAATAATAATAAAAAAACAACATCATGGACACCTATAAGGATCAGGACACAGCCCACTGCCACCAGTGGACAGCACTGTCAAACAGTGGTCAAAACAAATCATCCAGAATCCTGGGAACAAATAGTACGAAGAACACAGTCCTACACTCTCACACAAAGTAAATACTCCTTTAACACTACTGCAAAATCTTTAGATAAAAACCGGACATTCATATGAGCTGAGAAATTTACAGATCAGTCAGGTGACTAAAACGCCCCTTTGAAGGCAGACCTAAGGTAAATAGAGGACACATCATATAGTATTTAGCTACTTCTCTGTGGAGGTGGAGAAAATTGTTTGATTTGGCTGTGCTGTTATAGCCTGAGACTGATACCATTTGTAAATGCAGATGGGTTTTTTTTCTTTTCTTTTGTCTGAATAAATCAAAAGGAAAATGGAAATGGCTCTTTTATGGGTACAATGTGGTTTGGAGAGGGTAACTCTCCAAATCTAAATGTAATCATTTTTAAATCATCCAGTATGTTTTATTTTTAATTGCTGAGTATGACATATGGTTTGTCAGTCTTTATTTATGTCGGATATCTTTAGACATCTTTAGATTTCCAACACATCTTGAGCCACCTCAAGACATTTGAAGACATATTGAAACACACACGACTTGTATACGTGTCTCGACTTGACTTAAGATCCAACTTAAGAAGTCTTGAGACACTTGGATGGCGAGCTATGTGATGCTAGGATGAACCTTCCAGAGGATGCTGGCTGCAGGTCGTCTGTCAGACGCTAAAACTTGCGACAGAGAACATCCCGACAAAATGTTTGCGACGTTTTATTACACATCAAGTTTCAGGACCACCCTTACATCCTTAAAATATCAACGCTGATGTTTTAATAAGTGTTAGCAGGTATGTCCTTGGTAGAAACTTCTTTAAATGTCTGATGTCAGTCCGTCCGTCCTCATTTCTGTCGTCCGAGCATCTCCCAGGATGCGTCTGGACGGACCAAGGACGCAAAACCACGCATCTCGCATAAACCACCGCGAGCAGGACAGGAAGTTGGGTGCAAAGAGAAAATAAGACATCCGAAAAATTGTCAAAATAAAAGGTCCCGTTTTCAGAGCGATGTAAAGTTTTTGTTTGTAAAGTTTTCCCATTCTTAGAAGTTCGATAACTCTAGTAATTCTGTTAAGTTTTCCCAAAATAGGTAAAA
The DNA here is from genome assembly GCA_000180735.1 of Tetraodon nigroviridis. NCBI lineage: Eukaryota > Metazoa > Chordata > Actinopteri > Tetraodontiformes > Tetraodontidae > Tetraodon > Tetraodon nigroviridis. Next base: position 48,837 of record CAAE01009598.1, on the reverse strand, counting down.
GATCGATTTTTCTGTAAAGTAGGTGGTTATTTACCAATATTTCAAAAGATATGCTGCAAACAAAATGATAACTTGAAATGTTGTTTCAAACATCCACATACAAGAGATAAAACAGCACAAGAAAAAGAGAGCTCTAAATATGGGGCCTTTTATTTTGACAATAATTTTTCTTTTCCCTTTTTTTGACAAATTGTATTTTTTTCTTTGCACCCGACTTCCTGTGCCTTACACGATGCCTTGTGCTAGATTTGTGTGGCGTGCTCCATCTGTCCGACTAAAATAGAAGCAATGCGTATTTTTCGCCCAAGTGTGGCAAGAGCCCCCAGCCCTGCCAGGACGAAGCCGCGGCGTCTTTGACTTGAATGGAATCAAATCAGAACGGAAGGATAGATGAAGACACTGCCTCTGATGAAAACCAGGGAGTTAGAGTTCAAAAGACTGTTAAATATCGAGGTTTTTCAAGGTATCACATTGAATAGCAACGGGAAGGACAGTGTAACAGGTGCCATTGGACGCGGCCAGAGGAGGCTGACGGTCCTCAGGTCTTGGCTGAAGCGGTGCTCCGGCCCCAGCTTGCCCTCTCCCGGGTGTGCAGCCTGAAGTGGGTGTTGAGGTGTGCCGACTGATTGAAGCACTTCCCGCAGACGTGGCAGCGGAAGGGCTTCTCCCCCGTGTGGATGCGGTGGTGTCTCTTCAGCATGCTGACCGTGGTGAAGCTCTTGCGACACACGGAGCAGCTGTAGGGTTTCTCCTTGGTGTGCCACCGCATGTGGACCTCAAGCTGGCACGCGAAGCTGAAGCCCTTCCCACACTCCCTGCAGCTGTGCCACCGCTGGATACCTGGGCTTGGCGGAGAGGGCCGCGGCGACACGGGCCTCAGGCTTTTCACGTTCTTGATCTGCAGCAGGTGGGCGCTCTGTTTCCTGCTCTGCTGCTCTGTCCTCTGCTGCTTTTTCACTGTGTTGGACCAGGCGGTGGTGGAGGACGGTAAGCTGTCGGCCGGCGGCCGCGGCGCTGCCCTCGTCCCTGCCAGCTTCAGCTTTAACCTCCTGGGATGCCAGTGGAGGCGGAGGAGATGGCTGGACCTGCTCCAGATCTTCCCCTTCTCCAGGGTCTCTCGGTTGAATGTTTTGGCGTTTGGGTTCTTCTTTAATGAGCGGCGTGGGCTCCACGCTGCCTCTGGCCTCGCTGGCATGACCTTCACCTCTGCGCTGGACCGAAGGAAGGTCTGAAACGACAGAACATCTGACTTTAGCAAACATGGTGCAAAAATCCAGCCAGCACCTGTTCAAGGTCAACATATAAAATGTGAATTCAGGGCTTCGCCTTCGGCTGTTAAACAATGCTGAATCAGGCTGTTTAGAAACTATTTACAGTAACAGCCGCTCAGACGTTTGCTTTCCTCAATTGAAGGATGAGTTTGTGATTTATTTAGAAATGTGTGCAGATTTAAATACCTGGCATTAAATAATATTAGGATATTAGGACTTCTCAATTTTATTCAAAAACCTCCCCAAGGTTTGAAGTTTGGTCCACATGTAGCAGACAGTTTAAGATGATGCGTACCTATGGAAACTACAGCTATATAGCTTCTTTAGTACCTAAAGATCAGGTGAAAAACCTGCGGCTAACTGCAGATTCACCCGAATCTACATTTTCTGAAATCACTAAAGCATCTGGTTCCTTGGTTTGAAATCTAAAACAAAGCACATTTTAAAGAAAATATGAAAAATGAATCACCTCCAAGCTACAGGCAAGCTTGAGGGGTTTTATTTATTTTATTTTTTTTTAATCTTAATTTAAAATGTTTGAGGAGGCGCCTCGAATCTGAACTACAGCGTCAGTCTGGACGTAGTTGGGTGTGACGTCACTGTCGTGTTCTTTTCCCGAAGGCCTGACAGAGGCGAAGATCGCCGAGTGATGGTGAATCTGCGCGTGTCGGATCAACCGTGACTGACGGGGGCTTCTCCTCACCTGGCTGCTGCAGCAGGAGCCGCTGGACGGTCACATTGAGGAGCCGCTGGAGCCGCTCGTTCTCCTCCTTGGAGCGGAGGATCTCGCTCTGGTACTCCTGCACCGTCTCTTTCACGGCGCGAAAGATCTCCTCCGCGGCCGCCGTCAGCCTGTCGTTCAGAAACGTGTTCAGCAGCTCCAGTTTGGTCATGTTTCACCGCTCGTATCGAGACCGGAACGTTTCTCTGTTTACATCCCATGACCCGGAAGTACGTCGGAAGAGCTCGGTGCGCTTACGACCCCTAGCGTTTGGGTGGAAACAGTCTCAAGATTTTTACATAAATAAAAAAATATTTCCATTTAGGCTAAACGTATGCACGCTTGAAGCTTCTCTAGCCAAAACTTACAAACGAATGATGTGTTTAACTGGCTAAGTGCTAACTGGTGGTCCACATACTGTTACTGTGGTACGACCAAATCACACTAGTCATCAGCAAATGTATAATTTATTTCCCAGTAAAATAGAAAAATGATGCAGTGTGCAAGACAATTCTATTGCATCCATCATTTTTAGGTAATACCATCATACTCAGTGCAGGTAAAGTTATACTGCATGCAAGAGGACATGAACATAGCAAAATGCAGCAACCAATAAGAGCAACTTTTAATTTACAGTCATTTATACAAATGAAAACACACATTAAGATTCTGATCGTAGGGCAGTAACGGCAACTGACTGTAATGCAGAAGAGCCGGGGAGAAACGAATATGGCAAATTAACACAGACAGTACACCATGGAAACGTCCCTGAAGTGTTCACCAATGTGGACAGACAAAAATGTGTGACCGTGTTCTCTAAGAAAAATATATATATATGTTATATGTTAAAAATCCACAGATGGTGTGATCATTAAACAGATGTTCTGTTAAAGTAGATGATGGGTAAAACGAGGTGAATGCCACATCTGGACACGTCGCCCCAGGTTCAGATCCCTGTTCTGTCTGCAGTGTCGGACATGGGAGCCGTTTACCTGCGAGTCCAAAAAAAACCCTAGAGCAGAGGACGGAATTCCCAAGTGCAGCGTAACTGTTGGAACGTTTTACACCTGATAAAAGAGGAGGGTACAAACTACTAAAATGAACAGTCTTTAAAGACGCGGCGGCTGCTGGGATTGCTTCTCAGCTGTCGATCATCTGGGAGAGTTCCTGCAGCAGCTCATCTTCAGCGATGTCTGTGTCCACCTCTCCCTGCACCAGGTGGTCATCTGCAAACTCATTGATCATCTCCTCGAAGTCATCCATGGCGGAGGTGGAGACGGAGCGTGCGACTGTGAGACTCGTCTTCCGTGTTTTTGAAGGGGGAGGGCTCTTTACAACGGGGCTGAAATTCAAATGTTCACATTAAAACATGGTCTGTATGGACCCTCACAGCTGCCAACAGTTGTGTGAGCTGGCTACCTTTGGGGGACCGCGCAGGCCTCTGGGACTGCAGGGACACCGGAGGGGGTTTCCCGACCCTGTCCCATGACAGGTACAGTCTGGAGTTCCTCTTTCAGCGGACTGGAACCAGAACCCGAGCCTGCCACATCTCCACAAGGGACAGCAGGGCTGGCCTGAGCGTCAGCAGACTGGAACGCCTGTCAGTGGCAGGGAGGAGGACAGCGAGGACAGGATCAGCATGTTGGAAGTGCAGAAGTCTTCCCAGGACAACGTGAGGCTTTCTAGGTGTTCGGCCTGCAGCTTAGATGCAGAGCGGCCCTGAGGTTGATCCTCACTGCTGTCTGGATTAATGCTCCGATGATCACGTTGAAACAGTTTCACATCACGTTACATGTTTAGGTCATTTTATGTGCAGAGAAGATCAGGGTCAACCAGTATAAATCATCACTAGCTTCAATTAAATCGAATGAAACTCTTGGGAAAAATTCTGAGCCAGTCAAGCCAGCGAGAGTGAGGTGTGGTGGACGAGCGTACCGTCTCCTGCTCTGGTACGACGCTGCTGTTGAGAGGCTTCACCGCAGCCACGGCTGAGCGCTGGGCTCCTCTCCTCTTCTGAGCCGGCTTCAGCTGCACGGCAGGCTTCATGACCGACGGCTTCACGTTCAGCTTGGGCCTCACTGGGGGAGAGGAGCAGTCTTGATGAGTCTCCAGGGTGAACGCGCCTAGTCAACACTAGCGCTGGTGTAGTACAGACCATTTTTTCACACAAACCTGAAGGTAGGTCGACACTGACTTTAGTCATTTTGGCTCATACGTTAAAAAGTCATGTGATCAGAGGCAGTTTTCTGCATTGGCTTACAGTTTTTAAAGTTTACCTTTTCAGGTGTATGGAAAGCCTCAATGTCAGTTCTTCAAGAAAGAACCTATCACTGACCGGTTAGCTAGATCAAAAAGTTTCCAATCGATGGAAAAAATACAACATAATACAAGACTATACAAGACAACAAAGGTCTGCAATTTGTTTGATTGCTCGTGGAGGAAAACATTGAAATGTACGTGCACAGTTTGACCTGCATAAATGTTCATTTACACTTCATGATGTATGTCAAATTTAAAGGATAATCATCAGCCTGCAAGTAGTGAAGCAGGTGCTGTCAAAATGTTCTTTGTGCGCATTAAAATTACTTCATACACACACATGCAGTAAATGTAGCTATGTGGAAGCATTTTAACGGTGTGTGCAGACTGTCAGTGTGCGTGTGTACATTTTAGTTTGTTGTTAGGAGAATTTTTTTTTTCCTCTTGTGTATTTATAATTGCTATTAAAGCAAAAACAGGTTTTAACAGTTACTCAATTATTTGAAGTAATTTTCTGCTGAACTATTAAATATTCAAAAGCTGCAACCCTAAATCAAACGCTGTTCTTTCTCTTAGTATTGTGGTCCGGATATAAACGCCAGTTTAACGCTACAGTGACGATGGTGAGTGAAGAGTCGATACCTTTAGGGTCTGCAGGCTGGTCCTGCTCTGGCTCCTCCGCTACCCTGGCTCGTTTCACACCAACACAAGCTTTTGACTGATGGTCCTGGTTCTTCTTAGAGCCGTTGGGACTCTGGGAGTTAGCCCTGGTTGAGAATGGGGGAGCACTTTTAGACTTTAGGGAGATGAGCTTCCTGACAGGAGTCTTTGGGCTGGAAGCCTCATTGTGTAATGAAGAGTCCATTGCTGGAGTCCTCCTCTTCAGGGATTTCACTGCAGTCTGTTTCTTGAGAGGTTCTGCTTGGGCAGAACCTCTGGCCTGCTCCTCCAGCTCCTGCTTGCGGAGGCGTTTCTCTTGCATGATCTCCTCAAATGTCTTGACTTTGACGCCATTACCATTAGCAACAGGTGTCTGGTGAGAAGACAGGAAGCGGTTGTCACTAGCTGTCAGCAGAACAGATCCCATTAAATTCCGATCGCATCTAGAACCATACCTCAGCAGCAGCAGCAGCAGCAGCAGCAGCAGCAGCAGAAGCAGCAGCAGCAGCAGCAGCTGGCTGGGCTCTGAGCGGCTTCTTTGGCACGTCAGCAATTTTCTCAGCTGCAAAATGACAACAAATATGAGGTCAGAAACTTAAAACAACCCGATCAAGAGTAGACGCCATCGAGTCCAAGATCAGGCAGAAACCTGGCGTCAGACTGGTGGGCTGGAGGACTGTCACCAGCTATCGATCTCAGTCGTGTCTGTGGCATTCTTACCTGTCAAAGACGCTTTGCTGATTTTCAGGAGGCGAGTCTTCTTCACAACCTTTTCACCACCTGATGTGCTTTCAGCTTTAGAAATCGGCTTAGACTGAAGTCTAGCTGCCTTCTCTCTGCGAATCTCCTCCAAGGTTTTGACTTGAATGCCCGTGGGGTTTGGTGCCACTGGACCGGGTCTTGCTGCTGCTGGACCGGACCCTGCTGCTGCAGACTCCTCTGGCTGGCTCTGCCCTGAGACTTTCTCCGTGCCAGAGCTAGGCTGCTGCTCTTGCACCTTCCTTCTCTTAGCGGAACAGACCTCCGCAAACGTCCGAGGTGGACCAGAGGACTGGTCTTTGGTGGTCAGGACTCGCTTCTTGCTCTTAGCAGCTTTGTTGCTGCTGGTTTCTGGGGCGTCAGCAGACGGGCAGTCCTTCAACCTGGCTGCCTTCTCTAACCGGATCTCCTTGAGAGTTTTGACATGGAACTGACCGGGAGATTTGTGTGGCTCCGCTTTAGCCTCGTCTGGTAAACCAAAACAACAAAAGATTTTTCAACTTCAGGGTGAAAACGACAACACTTGGGTCTTATGGCTCCTCAGTTTGTTGAGATAATAATTTAGATGATAATAAAATTACAGTGCTATTCAAATTATAGTAATATAGTAATATTATAGTAATTATAGTAATTTAGTAAAGTTCTAGAATCTGGAGGTTATGACAGAATTCTTACCTGGTTGAGCAGCAGCAGGCCCGGTACAGAGCCCAAGTCTCTCTTTAACAGGTTTTAACGCTGGAAGCAGAAAATGAACAGGCTGCTTTCATTCCAGTCACCAAACAGCTCCTTCCACCCAACAACTCCCTGAACCCAGATGTGACGTTGCCCCCTCTGATGTTCACCTTTAAAAGAAGGTGCTGGCAGTGCTTCTGTAGGCATGATTGTACCCAGACGGTCTCCCAGTCTGCGACTCTGAGAGGCATTTTCGCCGCGCCGGACATCTAAAAGAGCACAGACAGGCGATGGGAACAGTGCCGCTTGTGTCGTCACTGCATTTGAAGGTCAGTTCCAGTTTACCAGAAGGGAGCCTTTTCTTCCCAAGACGCTCGGTCACATCAGCTTTTGGTCCCCCTGTCTCCTCCAAAACCTCAAACAAGGGTCCTAAACGTTAACGCAAACACACAAATGCCTTTAAATTAGAAAAGTAAAGCTAAAATGTTATTATACAATAGTCATTCACACAGGAGTTCCTACACTCATTTCATGCTAAAAATCAAGTACAGTGGTCCCTCGTTTATCACAGGGGTTACGTTCCAAAAACCTCTCGCAATAAACAGAATGTGCAAAAAAGTGACCTTTTTTTTTTACAATATTCAAATACATATTACAGCCTCATAATCCCTCCTTGCACTCTTTAAAAAGCCCAAAGCTCTGACAGGGTAAGGTAAGGTTCGGTAAGGGTGGGGGGGGCTCCGATCCCCCTCTGGCACAATTTGCTTCCATCATTGCCGGATGCCGAAGCACGTCGCAACAAGCTAGCATTAAGCACTGGGAGCAATGATCTGTCAGGCTTTTTTTTTTTTTAAATCAGCATTTTTCCTGCTGTGTTACTACTGTGTTACAATCACTGTTCAGAAAAAAAGGATTCAGTTAATATTATGTTTTTTAAATGATCTTTACACCATCTTCCTGTGTCAATATGCCATGTAGCTTATATTCAGGTCCACTCATTTCCCAGAAATTGTGATAATGTAGTATGGTTTGTATACGAATGACACAATGCAGTGTGTTTTTATATTAAGATGAACTGCCGACCAACCTCAAGCTCCATACACAGCTAACTAATGTCCATGCTAGGCTTGGGCAATGCTCATTGGATAGCAGTCAATATTTTTATTTCTCCTCACTTAACGTGTCAGTGCTTATTAGTGTCACCATGAGCCAGAGCTCCTTACCGTCGCTGGGGTCAGACAGCTCAGCTCCACACAGGGCCTGGATGTTTTCCTTCTCTTTGTTGGCTGATGCTTTTTCATCTAGCAGGGGGTAGCCTGCCTTCCTCATGCTAGCCTTCAGGGCCTTCTTCAGCCGGATCTCCTCGACAGTGCTCACTCCAAAGTGCAGAGAGTCTCCTTTTAATGGAACACAGGACACCGTAAACACAAACGACCTCTGGAAACCCATACCTGTTCCAGAACCTCACTAGTCATCGCAGACTTACCAGACGTGGGCATTTTTCTTGGAGGCAGACCAACCTCAGAGTCCTCTGAAACATTTAGACACAAATGCTAGACTTGTGTTGTTGATATGTACATATAAGCCACTGACACGCATCCCACCATCTTCGTCTTCATCCTCGTCTTCAGCTGGATTTATGACCACGGGTGGGTGGGTAGGGCTCGGCACCTGGGCATCCATTTTGATGGCGTCTCTTCGCTGGGGGTTGGTTGCAGGTGGCTGAATTGAAGCTGGCTCTTCTTGCAGCTGTTCCACATTCTTGCTGACATCTGGCAGAATGACAGGGTGAGTGTTTGTCCTTTCAGCTACATCACCTTGACTTTTACGTGTTCTCACTTTTATCTGGAGAAACAAACACTCCATCGATGTAACGAGGCTTCTCGTGGAAAAACGCGCAGTGTGGCTTCTGACAGCCACTGGCTTGGTTCTCCCAATAACATGGAATTTCCTTCCTGTTATGCTGTCATAGTAAAACAAAATGAAAGGAAGGAAAATTATTGGTGTGAGGACTGTCTTTTAAAATGATTGCAACTGACAAATATATCATCAATTTAATTTCTTTTTTATATTCTACTATCGTAGTATAATGAGCTTTAGAATACCCAGTCTCTACTGTACAGTTTAAGGAATAAGAGCATTATGACTACTTCATAAATAAATAAATATTCTTTCAGCGTACTGCTGTGGATGATGCATGTGTAAACCTGTTTCAAATTTGTTGCATTAGTAATTCTAACTAATTAACTAATTAAACTAATTCTTGCATAGTTAGACAGATGCTTAATCCTAAAACGTTGATCAAGGTACGTGTCTTGTTTTAATAAGCAATAAAATTGAAAGAGGAAAAAAGGAACTTTTTAACCAATAACTCTAACTTAGTGCATCAGAGGCTGACCTGCTAAATTTAAGGCTTGCTCTCAGAAGTAAAGCAAATGCACGAAATGTTCATTATGTGACCATGAGCAACATTTTATGGGCTGTCCTAATTCTTTTTTAGGTGCAGATTAATAGGACACACACACACACACACAAGTGCAACATTCTGTTCTATGGTCGTTGATTCATCGAAAATTTATTCTTTTTCATACCGTGATCTCCATGTGGCGAAACTTGCAAGTGTTGCGGAAGCAGCGCCCCTCCTGCCAGAGGGTGCAGACAGTCTCGCTGCCGATTGCTGCCTCGCAGTGTCTAAAAGGGCAACTGTCACCCTGCAGAAACAAGAAACCCTTATGACACTAAGCATACACAGCAATGTGTCAAAACAGGCTCAGTCGGCTCACTTTAGTGCAGGTGGAATAATAAAAGAAGTAGCAGTCATCTCCACGGTTGCTCATGGTAACAGAGGGACAGGGTGATGAAGTCCTACACCTTCAATACAGCAGCTGGATCTCCTCAATTCTCTGCAGAGTCTTCCTAACACCGGAAGCCAGAGTAGAAGTGATGATATTTAGCATTTCAATTTATTTTCTAAAGCACATTTTTGTTTGATTGTATGTACATTTACATCAACCCCGAGTAGGTGACACTTACCTTATGTAACCGAGAAGTCATTCCCCCAAGTGCACTGCCGGTTCGATGTCTCCGTAGTGATATTATGTCCTGAAGGAACACTTGATCCATGAGATAACAGGGAAAAGGGGGATGGATGGGCCAGAGACACTTGTCTTTCTTCTCATCACTTCCCTTCTCTTAGACTTCCTGAGACATCTTTATCTCCTTTAGACTGCTAAACTCTACTGAGGGCGGGTGCGACAGAGTCCTTTGGAATTTTTTTTTTTTTTTTATATATATATATTATTAATTGAGGTGAGCAATTTAAGAAATAAGGAAATGTGGACAGCCGGCCAGAAAAAAAGGGTAAAAATGTTTTCACTGATGTGCCAAAAATGGTGGGGTCAAAAGGAGAAGAATGGAGAAAAAAATCCAAATCTTCTTGGACTTGGAAGAATATTACTCTGTGTGAATGCTTGAACGATGCATGACATTCAAGCTTCAGATGCTGATTACAAATACTGAGGAGGAAAAAAATCTTCTGCCAGAGTATTCTCAATGTGCCAGCTATCCGTTTCCAGGAATTCTCACACGAGCCAGAAGGAGGGATAAAAACCTATAGAAGCAATCCAAAATACCTCCAGGGAAACTGAAAAGGGGTTATTGAGAGACAGACAGGTGTGCACACACAAAAGACACACTTTTCCACAAAACATCTGCAGTCCTATCAACCCATACCTGGATCAGGTGTTTAATTCACAGTATGTACCTAAATTTGATATTTTTGATGATCCAGACCAGGACAGTTTATTACTAAAGTGAGCAATTTTGTGACAAACTGCCATGACTTTCATTTGTACATACAATAACTGCGCAAATGAAAGTTGGTATTGTAACTTAAAAAAAAGATAATCCCAGCTCAATGTAAAATTTCAAAATGAGCCTCCCCACTAAAAGAAACAGTTCTGAGATCCACCAGTACGGCTAAATAAAACCTAAGACAAAAATAATGATGCTAACTGTACGGCAACTAGTGGAAACAAGGACAACTTTGAAGAATACTTACTGTTCAAAACATAAGCAGGCCAAAGGCTAGGTGGACGAACTACAGCACCTTCCGACACAGACACAGACTAACAATTGGCGTTTAAAAGCTCCGATTATACGCAGAATAAATCATAAACGCGTAATAAACCCCGATTTTACCCTACAATACGTAACAGTGGCCTATCTGAACCAGAATAACGGCAACCTTATGCTAGCATGATAGCTTACGTTGTTGTTTCATTTTGTAATTACCGTATTTTTTCGTACGTTTTAACATGAGAACATTTCAAAATAGACACACATATAACCCAAATCGTGTGATGTTAATTACCAGTATCAGGGTTTTTTGTTAATGAAAAACGGTTTCCCTTCGTCCCAAAGCGCATGGCTCGCCAGGCAGCGAGCAAAAACGCAAAAACAAATATGCGCGTGCGTTCGGTAACTGAGACCCTGCCTGGCTACAGCAGCTTCCGCTCGCGGGCCATGCGCTTACATGTGACGTCACGTATCTGCATGTTGGCTTTGAGTAGTGACTCTCTGTAACCTTGGAAACTGAGGCGGCACGAAGATGCGCTCGAAGAGGAGCGAAAAAAACGTGGCGGCTGCTACCAAGATTCAGCGGTCGTAGGGCCTGTTAGTTAGTTAGTTAGTTAGTTAGTTACCTGGCAGGACATCACTGAAATGTAATCTGGGAGGGTCTGCAATAACATTACTGAATATAAGGAGATGGTTGCACCTGTTTAAGACTTAAAAGTCATCAAAGGGGCAACAGACACAGAATATACTGAATATAAGGAGATGGTTGCACCTATTTAAGACTTAAAAGTCATCAAAGGGGCAACAGACACAGACCACAATCTAAAATACAAAATAAAACCTGAGACAAAAGTAAAAGTGTAAGGCGAAAATTTGCATGAAGTGCTGGTTTGCTTGTTGGTGGTCAACAAAGTACAAAGTGCTCCTAGCAGAAGAAGAGAAAATAAACAAATATTATGGTTGAATAAGAATGAGAAACCTAAATACTAAAGATAGTCAAATTACTGAAACAATATGAAAAATTATTGAATTTATAAATTAAAGAACCTGAATTTTAATGTTTCTGAAATAGATAAACCCCAAAAGACTAGAACACAGGATTACATTTAGTGCCATTTTATCAAAAGATTTGGCAGATTACATGTAATAGACATAATGTTTAAAAGAGAATCAGTAAAAATGTAAAAAATTTGATTCTTGCTTTGAGTTAAAGTCTTAAGTCAGAGGTGTTATTCAATTTAAACACTGGTAATGAAAAGCACAAACTGCATCCACTCCAACCTGATCCTCTTGCTTCGTTGGAGTTTTGGAGAGCATTGTTGTTTTAGCTGCACATGAAGGACCATGAATACAGCTGTACCGCTATATTTATACATATTTCACAAAGCAGACCTTATCCACACCCCCGCCTTGATGGCTAGCTTTGGCCTTGGTTGAATCTGAGGGGGACTTGGACCAGATTGCAATCTTTTTCTCGCCTCTCCTGCTTCAGCTCCTGACTGATTTGCCACAACTGTGTTTTTCCCGTGAAAAAGGAGACATTCCTTACTGTCTTTAATGTAAGGAGAAAGCTTGGTTTTCTCTGCTATGACAGTGCTGGGGCAGGCAACGCCCCCCATAGTGGTATCCCAGGGCCTCCTTCTGTGACCTCTAGGCAGCATCCTTTAATGTTCAAGGTACCGTAGTTTTTAAACAGGGCACCTTGTCTTTTCCTTTCACCGGTGGAAAATTCACATCTGCACGGGAAAGGCTGTTCTACATGAGCATTAGGCTGTTTTTCTGGATTCTCACCACATACCTGTGTTTGCTGTCGTCGCCAGATAGACACGTCCAGGTTGTAAACAAAGCCATTTTCTAATTTTTCTATGTGAAAATCCTCTGTGTTCTTTAGTACCATCCACAGTGGGATCACGCCATGCTCGTTGATATGCACTGAGGAGTACTTTTGTGGCAGTGTACGTCCCTTGCGCAGCAGAATCTTGGTTACCACCACATTTCTGCAAGCATGGTTGCAGCAGTTGTTACATCACCAAAGCGCAACCTTTCACAGAAAGCCAGGTGCTGCCCACACCTGCAGCCTCTTCCATGGTATACAGAGAACAAAACTGTTTAGGAACATGTTCACATTTTTTCTTAAGCATGAGCCCCACTTGTCCTTTTCTTCTTCTTTTCCTTTTCCTAAAGGTCACAACACCACTCCATAGAATCATAAAGTTGGTGAAGCTCCTAAATTCAACATACACAAAACATTGGCTCGTTTATATAATTACTAAATTCTTCTTCTCCTCTTTTTTTTCTTAAGAAATTTCACAACATAAACCTATAATCTGCAGATTGTAATTTGGAAACATTATTCACAACCACAGAGCCAGGTCTTCACTGTTGCTCGCCATCTCTCTTGTTCTTTTTCTTTTATATCCTTGGAAAAAGAAGAAGTTTTTATTGAGGTGATGAATTGTAATGAATACATATATATGCTGTCTATTTTGTATTCTCCTGGCACCCTCCAGCCCTGGGGGAGGGATTTTTTTCCATTTTCTTCCAAATGTATGCCCTTGATGATATGAAAGGCATCCCCATTTCAGCAAGAAGTACACGGCCACACCTTGACATCATGCC
>CAAE01009598.1:4108-28204 GCA_000180735.1 Tetraodon nigroviridis | reverse complement strand
GAATTCGATCATTTTGATGTCTTTCTGCAGATTTTTCGCTTTCTGAACCTGATCCTGTGGGCGGGAAACTGCTGGTTCATTTACAAGGAAACTCCGTTCCACAAGGACCCCAACCAGCAGGCAGCTGTGGAGGACACAGCCGCTCCTGGGCCCTAGGGTTAATATCAAGCGTCCTGGAGCGTAGGCCTGTCCAATGCTTGTCCCTGATCTCCACTGGCCTGAAGGACAGGGCCTGTAAATCACCCCTTTCCTCCGAAATGAACTTGTCCCCAAAATCTGGACTCTGCTGTGCCCTAAATACGTTAAAATACTGGTAAATTAAAAGCTTCCTGATGAAGTGGGTCGATAAACTCTGTACGGGCTGCATTCAGAAAGCTGTTTTTGGCAGCATGTTGGCTGTCTGACATATTTGTGTTGACAATGATCGTTTGAACCCTCTGTAACAGTTTCTCTACGCCTGCGTGTCCTTACTGCCGCCATCAGTTCCGCTGGGCCTTTTTAAAACCACGCGAGCATCTCCACGTGCAGCTTTGATTTATTTTTACATTTCCTGTTTTGGTTAGATTTTCTGCCAGGTTAGTTTTATCACTGAGGTGCTCAAACTGGCAACAACCAGTCCAGTTGTGTGCGGGTAGGAGAGGTGTGATGATGTCTGTCCCTTTGAGAGTGTGTGTTAGCTAAGTGCCAGTTTTCAAGCTAAGTTCGGGTATCGATGCCCAAGCTTACGTTGCATCCGCATTTTCGCCCTGATATCTTTTAATTAAACAATTAGAGCTCAGAAATCCAGTAACTAACTCACTGACATATTGTGTGTACAATTCTATAAATTCAGTTAATGGTTGTTGTCACCACCATCTTCGTTTCCAGTTGTGTTTGAAACGGATTAAAGACAGTTTGCTGTTCATTTCTGGGGATTTTCTCTCATTATCAACAAAAACACACTAATTCATCAGGCTGACCTCCACTATGACCTTGTCTCTTCACTTTAGTTATTTTACCTTTCACAAGTCTTTGTTTTAAAACCATCCCACTCTTTATTTCATCAAAACGACTTAAAATCACCACAGTAACAACACAGATGGTGGCATGAGAGTCATCTCAGACCTCACGCCTTTGCCTTTGTGTGGATGACTGCTTTATACAGTCCTTCTCTCCTTTCCTTGCTTCTTCTGTGGTTATCGGTGAATTGAGTGACCGTTAAGTGACCATCGCTGGCCTGTGAAGTCAGACAGCATGTGTGCAATTTCACACTTCCAGGCTATGTCAGCAGAACCTCTGTTATATTCTGGCATTTGTAAGAGAACACTGGTAAAGTACACGTTTATACAAACATACACCCTTCAGAGTTGCATCATATTGGTTTGTTGTAAGGATTAACTTCTCACTAGGCTTAAAAAGACACAGGTGTGACACGTGGACCTGAGACTTTTGCTTACCTGTTTCTCGCTCACCCTCACTGGACGCCCTGTTTCTCACTGGAGCTAAGGTCACGGCCCCGAGTTCTCCCATGACCTGCGGTTTTGCAAACAAATCTTGATCTTTTTGAGGGAAGGTCATCTGCTGACATGATTTTCACATCACTGACGTGCCTTGTCAAGGCTCATTTGTGGAATTCCTTTCCTTCCTAATGAGGCTAGGACCATAAGAAGCTGTTAGAATCTCTGAAGAATCAGGCCTTTACGGTCAAAGGTGCTAAAAAACTGCCCCAACTCAAGGCTGAGCTAGGGCTGTTTGAGCAGAAAGGATAGCGGTGGAGAGCTGTCACATGACCTGGCCTCCATTAGGTTTGGGTCAGGTGACTGGAGATGGTTTGGGGTGAAATAGACCAACAAGACCTTAGCGTCTTTAGCGACTTCTTCAACCTTTTGAAACGCATCCAGTCAGACTGGAGAGAGGGCAAAGCTGTCACCAAAAGTTCAAGAATCTAAACACCCCAGGGGTCAATTTACACATTTTATTATTTTTTTTAATTGAAATGTTCTACCTAATCCTAAACTCTTGACTAGTAGATATAAATCTTTGTTTATCCAGGTTGTTCCCAGGATTTTTGAGAAAACTCTAATATACATGTGCATATTTATATATGTGCATATAGGATATGTGCATATACTTGCAAAAAGTTACGATGATCACATATGAATTTACATAATTTTAAAAACAACTACTGATTTAGGTGCACGTTAATAAGTGAAATTCTAATCGAGTAAATTTCAAAGATATATATATATATCTACATATGGAATCCTTTCGTGTTCGCACTGCATTCGAATTGCGCGCGCGTGTGGGCTCGCGCCTCAGGTTCGCGCACGCAGGAAGTTCCCATTCTGTCGAGAGCGCGTGGGATGACGTAAGTCGGCTGCCGCGCAGTGATGATGGCGGTGCGTGAACGCGCAGTCAAAGTAATGGCTGCTCTGGATCGGCGGGTGCCTAGCCTCGACGATTTCGTGGGTCAGAGCTGGAGCGCCTGGACCGAATGGGCCGGAGTGACAGCGGCAGACGGTGAGCAAAAACTCGAGCGCAGACAGCGGTGTTGGCGGGGCCGTCCGATGAAGGCGCTCTGGTATATTTTCGTTCAAATGAAGCGCAGAGCTAACCATGTTACCCAAACAAAGACCCTACCGGGTCCTAGCGCTGGGTGGGTAACATGCTTAACTCCCCCACTGGGTCTCTCATTAAACGTTAAATTCAAGATAAAGGCGTCATCTACGTGGAACACTGCCGTGTTGCTGTTTGGAAGAAAGTGGCGGTCGCTAATAACACTGCCAATGTTTCCTTTGGTGGTTGTGGAAACAGCCGGGCAGCGGCGGCATCCGAGCGGAAGGAGGCAACTTCTTACCGCTGAAAGCTAAGCTAGCATGCTAGCGTGCAAGTCTGAGCAGCTTATCGCTAGTATGCTACAGCTGGCTAACAGGAGGGCTGAGAGTGGAGACCGGCGACGGAGGAGGAGTCTGGCGCTGCTGGCCCGGCCTCGGATCTCAGCGACCCTCTTCCAGGACTGGTCGTCCCCAACCAACACTGACTGACAGGAAATCTTTAGATGTGACTTCACATTCCTAGAATAAAGAGGTCCTCTTTCCATTGTCTAGTGCTGCTTCCACAACTAGCACAGCTAGTTCTGGTCCTCTCAACAACCCCCTGACAGACTTGCTGGAACATGTTTACCACCAGCAGCAGCTGACCTTTAAATCAGCCTTCAACTTGTACTTTTTTAATGTCAAAAATTGGTTCATGAACAGTTTGGTTTTTTAACGTATGGGAAATGTTCCATTCTTTTTTGGTCCTGGAAAACTCACAACAAGCCTGTAATCTCACATTTTAGGCCCCAATTTAGACGACTGTGGCAAGAATGGCAAAAAAGCTGCAGAGGCCATGTCGCTGAACAAGGACGGTAAGTCTGAGCACCGTCGCCGTAAGCTGCTTTACAAAAGAACATTTAGGGTGCTTCTTTACCGACTTTTACCCTCAACAGACGCTGGTTCTTCATACCACAGCATTTTGAAGGCTACCTGGTGTAGCAGCAACCTTAGTTCTCTAAAAAGGCTGTCATAGTTCCTCTCAATCAGCGCACCCATGCATGGGTTTTGGGTTTTAATGCACCAGGTTGTAATGCCGTTGCTTTGATTTTCATAGAGGAAGCACTCTCATGACACAATTGGAAGATGTCCCTCTCTGACCAGTCAGCGACCTGATTTTACAGTTTAATGGTACTGTAAAAACACCCGGCACCAGAAACAGCTAAAGCTTTGTTCAGACTACGTGATTTTAGGCATCGGCAACGTCAGTCCCTCACCCAAATCGGGGTAAATCGCCACTCTCCTTGGTGATTGAGCGTAAGCATCTCAAAGACGCACACAACGACCTCGCCGACGCCGCATGAAGTCGCTGATGCAAAACTGGATATCAAACCTGCTGGATAGACCCAGCTGGGTTATAGTCAATTAGAATGAGCTACAGCCATGAGAGCAGACATGGATAAGGAAAAAATAAGGAAGTGAAACAGCGGACGCTGTATGTCCTTATACAAGCGTTTAAACGCAAGCCTGGCTGCGTTCAGATGAAAGACTGGATTAGTCAAAGCAAAGAACCTTGATTTCCCCGAGGAAGAATGTTCACTTACTGGCAGAACCTGTGTGCTGACTGTCTCAACAAGCTGACTGCGGTGTCCTAACGCATGAGGACAAACACATCAGGTTGTCACCTTTAGATTCTAACCTCCTATTACTCCGGTGCTATTAAACATATGTTGGACGTGATGACTTTGACCTGTGCGGAAGTGCGTTTTTTGTACCCGTAGTCTTGGAGCCATGCGAAGCGAGCTGTTGTTTCGATGGTGATGCAGTTCTGCTGTTCTCTTCTTGTCTCCAGACATGTCCATCTTTGGCCTGTACCCGGGCCACGATGATTTCTTCCTGGTGGTGTGCAGCCATTGTGGACAGGTGGTGAAACCGCAGGCCTTCGAAAAGCACTGCGAGCGGAGACACGGGCCCCTGGCCAAGCTGTACGCCCGGCTGCGCTCGCCCACCCCTGCCTCCCAGCCGCAGCAGCGCCCACCCCGCAGCCACTCTCCATCGCACGGGACCAACCCCACTTCTGTTTTGTCCTGGGAGGGTCGCGCCCAAGGGGTGGGGCAGCTGCGGGCAGCTCCGCCTTCACCCTCCATGCCACCTCAGTACAGACACCCCAAGAATTCCAAGGATGGAGTCCGGTAAGGAGAACCCGTTGAAATGTTATCAAAACATTTAATTCCCTGATCTGAACCGTCTTCTGCTGTGATTCTTTAAGCGTCTTTTTTAGCTGCATGTCGGTTGTTAAAATAAACAAGCGTCTCTCCACTCAGACATTCTCCGCTGGAGAAATCTGCCCACTTGGAGGCCTCGGTGTTTAAGCAGCCACCGCCCCTGGAGCCTCCCAGGAGCTCTCCGCCCCCCTCCCTCAGAGATCCACCCTGGCCTGTTAGACCTTTACTTAGTGACAGGCCCTCCAGCCAGAACCAGAGGAAGGACCCAGCCATGGCCCCCATCGTTCCTGGTCACCGGTCCCCGAGACCGTACAATAAAGTGGCCTCCAGTGAGTACGATGAAACGGGATAGGAAGGAGTGGGGGGGGGGGGGGGGAGTTGTAATGATGTCCTAGCTCAGACTGTGTCTGTGTGTCCTCAGAGAGAGAGTGTGACTTAGACAAACACTGCGGCGTCCTCGACCCTGAGAGGGAAGAAAGTCTGCACCCGCCTCCTGACATGCAACGTAAGCTCCCAGTGTGCACGTGACTTGCGATTGTGTTGACTGGTAGGTTAGGAATTTAAAGATTTCCATCACCGCCAGCCGTCGTTGCTGCCTTGCTGACTGTTTTGAATCGATGCTCTCGCCGGGACCAAGAGTCGAGTTTTCAGGGCTCAGTTATTTTTTTAGTTTGGATCACTGATCTTTGACTGGTCCCACATGTGCTGACCCAACTTATTTAGGCATTGCACAAACTGGTTTACTGTGGATAAAGACAGTAAAAGTGACCCCCCCGCACTGCAGATCCACTCCATCCACCAGCGGAGGAAGGTGGTGGGCCGCAGCAAGAACTTTGACCAGCTGGTGGCAGAACTCAAGACCAGGGTTCGAGAGAAGGGGGCGCAGTCCCTGGAGGTGGGCTCCTCCGTAGGTTCCCCCAGCCCAGAGGTGTCCAGAGAAGCCCCTCACTGCAGAAGACCGCTGGCCAGTCTGCCTGCATTCAGGTATGTCAGCGCGTGGACGCAAACATGTGTGGTACCGTTGAGCTTAACACTTTCGTCCAGGTATTTTAACGTAATCGTGTGCCATCATTTAGGTTTAGGTTTCCTATGAAGATTTGCTGAATTCTTCCATTCTCCCGCTACTAAACTACATTTGTTTTGCAGTCGATCTGGATCGGAGAGCGTCTCAGAGGAGGAGAGGCAGCGGCCTGAGGACGGGGGCCTCAGAGCCCCTTCGCCTCTCGTCCATGGCCGAATCTCCAGCGATGAAAGTGAGGCTGAAGGACCCGAAGATCACTATGAATTCTCATCTTCAGCGGCACATCCCAAGCCTGTAGTGGTGAGAAAATCTTTTCTCGGCCACAGTACGACGAAAACATTGAATTTTTTTTTTTAAAAATAAGAGAACATTTATTCAAAAAGCTGCGAAAAAGTAGCTGAAATAGTCAGTGTGGTAGCATAAAAGATTGAGATTCATCCAGGTGAACAGGGTTTCCTTCTTCCAGGTGTGTTCGTTTGGCAGCCACGCCCTGGGTCATGGAATCTACACGTTTGACAGGAGGCTCCATCATCTGAGATCAGCACTTAGCAGCATGTTGGAGCAGCACATTAGCGCCCACCTCTGGAAGTAAGTCAGCACTGCACATCTGCATATCTGCTTTTATGGGAACGATGCGTGGAATGTTTGCTTTGCAGATTGTAGGATGAATCGCTTCTGATATTTGGTCAGAAAGTAAATTAGGTGGATGACCCGTGCGCTGTTAAACCTCCAGTTTTCAGTCGGACCCCTCCCAGACTGAAACATGTTCACCTAAAGCTTTTTTTAGTAAAAACTTGTAGCTGTATATTAAACACTGATTTCACATCCGTGTGACATGTACACATGACTGATGGATCTGTTTCCGTGGCGACGAGGGCATCCACAGCCTTCATGTGTTGCTGATGAATCAGTGACGAATGAAGCAGATGTCATTTCAGGCCCAGTCTGTCCTAGCTGAACTGTTTTTCAAGGGTCTTACTTAAGCACCAGAAATATTATCACGGTGAGGTGGCTGGTGCGCTCTCGTCATTGCATCGTGACAACAGATGTATCGAAGACATCTTAAGGATAGATTGATAAACTTTGATCAAAAGATTTTATGTTCAATGATATTTATCGAGTGGAATCTGGAGACTGCTAACAATACAACAAAATATGTAAAAGTAAGGATTTTGGAAACCTCAGTTGCGACTGGCCCCATGCTAGTTTTGAACATGATTCTTTCCTTCTTCCAGAAAAATACCTCAAGCCACAGACCTTCAGGCTCCGACCCCTTCAGTCAGGACTATTTCTTCCTCCTCTCCCTCCTCCAGTGTTATGTCTTCGTCGTTGCATTCTAAGGTTCGCACAGGAAGCCATGTCAACTCCTCCTTTAAGATGACGTCATTGTCGTCGTCGACCACTTGCGGGCCTTCGCCTTTGGGAACACTGCACTCGGAGAACTCCGTCAGTAGCGGCAGTGGCCATTTGGCAAGTCTCAAAAAGCCCGCGGCAGTGTGTCCATTGGGCGCTGGCAGACCAAAGAATGCAGCCGGACGTCCCAGCAAGCCCATGCTGAAGCTACGGGAAGAGGCCGCCGCCGCAGCTGCGCTCCGCAAGAGAAAAGCCCCGTCCCAGGAGGGGGAACATTCTGGCCCCAACAGGAACTGCATCATCTTGCAGGACCGGGGCCGCCCACCCTCTTCCACTTCGACATCTTCCTCCTCCTCAAATAAACTCGCCTTTCTCTCCCCACATCCACACGGACAGACTAATGGCACGATTTCCCCCAGTGGCAAACTGCGCCCCCAGCCTTCCCCCTCAGACTCCCACTCACCGGCCTCCAAGGCGGTCTGGACCTACAGGCAAACACACACCCCCCTGAGCCACTCCTCACCCCTAGAGCCCCCCGCTGCTGTCAACAACTCCCATAGTAGGAGTGGGCTGGGGGACTCGGCAATACACAGACAGAGCAGTGGGCGTGGCTTTGACCAACACGGGCTGGTAAAGAAACGCAAAGGTGGGGGGACGGATGAGCACTCTCCCTCCGCCAAGCCCTCAGTGCACCGTCTTCCCTCCTCTTCCTCCTCTAGCTCTGCCTCCTCCTCCTCACCCCGCTCTAACTTCTACCCCTGGAAGGACAGTAAGAGCGGGGGGCTGTCTGGAGGCGTGGACAAGAAACAGGGCACGCCAAAGGTGAGTGTCCGTGTAGGAAAGCATGGTCTTCGGCAGGGAAGAAGGAATCCAGCAGTCTCTTTCTGTCTGTGAATCCTTTTTTGGTCCGACAGTCTGTATTTTTGTGTCTTCTTAACTGTCTAGAGCAGATGTGAAATACAGCAAAAATAGGTGTGTGACCATAAATGCACCATGAGCGCTGCCTTACTAGTCCCAGACACATTTAGATTCCTTTTTAAGACGCATGGTTAACTTTTCCATGTTCAAGCCCTCACGTTTATGTAGAGGATGGGCAGTAAGGTGTGGAGTGGGCAGAGTCTAAAGGACTGATTCAAAATAAACCAAGATTTCAGTGGGTTTGTGCACTAAAAAACAAAGGTGGGACCAGGATGCTTTACTGATAAAGGGGTTTTAGGCTGCCACCTTGAACTGTTTTGAACCTCGTTTGTCAAACTGATCCCTCCACAATCACTTTGAACTGTTTCTGTGAAAGAACAAAGTCAGCTAGTTTGACTTGTGAGGAATTAGATTCATCAGATTAATCCACAGCTACCCAGTAAAATGCCAGATTAAAGAGGTGTATAACAAGCGTATCATATAATCGAGCGTGGCATTCACACAGCGGCAGAAATGAAGACCGGTCTGCTCCCACTGGGATGTTTTCATCATGTTGCTATTAACTGATGATGTTGCATGTTTCAGATTGTGGATTTAGTTTAGCGTCTTAATTGTTCTTAAATTTCTTTCCTTTTTCTTCCACAGCCAAAACTGCGCCATTAAGTGTGCCTGCCTTACAAGCCGCTACGAGGAGCTCTACTTGGCTCAAGACTGACGGGACTGTGCGTGCGTGTCTGCGTGTGTACTTGCCTGTGAGCGTGCGTGAGAGATTATGGATCTGTCAGTGGTTGAATGTTAAAGATAGGTATTAGGAGGGTGGGGGTCAAATTCAGTATGGATATAGAAATACCTCAAAGACCATCCGGTTATGCTGCTAAATAAAATATGTTGGTTTATTAAAAAAAAAAAAAAAAAAATTAAAACTGCTTTTTAAATTTTTTTCTGTGTCTTCATATTGTTCCCATGTCCCCTGGGTTAGACGTTTGCACCTGTCTAAGTTGTCTCCAACAGGGAGGGAAAACCCGGTCAACAAACCGTTAAATTTAAAAACAGGTCAAAGCGGGAAGTGGGAGACATTGACTGGAAATGAACTCTGTTTTTAAAAAAAAAATGTAAAAAAGGAAAACTAAACTAACTTGACTTCCTACTTCCTACTTGTGAGCCAATCCGAAAGCGGGATTTGGTGCCGCTTTTTTTAGTAAAGTCGGCAAGAAACAGCCGTGATTGAAACCGGAAGTTGACTAAGCTGCCGAAGTCGGCGAAGCCGACTGAATTAAATCTGCCTTCAGAACAAGTGT
This sequence comes from Tetraodon nigroviridis, assembly GCA_000180735.1. Taxonomy (NCBI): domain Eukaryota; kingdom Metazoa; phylum Chordata; class Actinopteri; order Tetraodontiformes; family Tetraodontidae; genus Tetraodon; species Tetraodon nigroviridis. The sequence continues at coordinate 18,876 of CAAE01009598.1, read as the reverse complement.
TAATGGTCCGGTCCATAAAGAAACACGAAACTTTTTAAACAATTGTTTTACAAATGCCGTGAAGCCTCAGCAAAGGGTTGTCTTGTTTTTTTATCTTCCGGAAGTAGAGCCCCGCTAGCTTGACTGGTATCGTCTTACGCTTCCTGGTCCCGGTGTCACCAGCCATGGAGCTTCTTGTGGTCCGGTACGTCGTTCCAGGCCGGCGGGTAGCCGCTCACGACGCTCGGTAGCTCTCTGGTGTGTTCGCCGGGCACCTGGGCCAGCGGTATGCCGTCTGATGTGGAGTACAGCCCGGTGGGAGAAGGCTTGGGGATGCGGGAGTACTGGCTGTATGTGTGGCTGCGGAGAGCGGCCGCGATAGCGGCGCATGTCACCGGCCTCGGTCTGACCATCATCATCGGCCTCATGTCCAGACCCGGAACCAGTAGGTCCATTTCTTTTCTGCCGCGTTTCAAATGGTCCTTTACGGTTTCGCTGTATTTTACTATTTTTTCCCCAAAGCTTTCTGTCGCCGTGTAACCAATTCACCTGTCCTCTCTGGCCCAGTATAACCAGTCCAATTCCCCTCTGTGTGCCAGTGTAAACAGTCTGTCCTCCAGTCCATTTGTACTCCCTGTCCCAGTACAACCAGTCCACCTGTCCTCTGTTTTAGTATAAAAAATTTATCTCTTCTTTATTCTAGTATAACCAGTCCATCTGTCCTCTCTGTCCCAATATACCCAGTCCACCTGTCCTCTGTCCTAGTATAACCAATCTAACTGTCCTCTGTCCCAGTATAACCAGTCCACCTGTCCTCTCTGTCCTAGTATTACAAGTCCACCTGTCCTCTGCCCCAGTATACCCAGTCCACCTGTCCTCTGTTCTAGTATAACCAATCTACCTGTCCTGTCCCAGTATAACCAGTCCACCTGTCCTCTGTTCCAGTATACCCAGTCCACCTGTCCTCTGTTCTAGTATAACCAATCTACCTGTCCTGTTCCAGTATAACCAGTCCACCTGTCCTTCGTTCCAGTTTAACAGGTGTTGTGTGTTGCAGGTCTCTTTTCCTGGCATCCAGTCTTCATGTCAGTTGCAGTAAGTTCCCCGATTTCATTCCTACTTTAGTTTTCTCTGCGCTGATCTGTTCCCTGAACAGGATTTTTGGCAGAAAACAGTTGCCATGGTGATCGGAAACCTCATTTGGCTGTAATGGAGGTCACATGTTTTTAAGGCTGAGTTGGGAGACAACAGAAACTGGAAGGTGTGGAAAACGTGGCACCCTGCATTTTAAAGGAAGCCCCTCAACTCCAGCTTCTCTGATATCTCATGTTTACGCTCATGAACCTTGTGTCGCCACGGTGACTGGCAGCTGCTGCTAGCACCTCATGGCTGGTTCTTCTCCTTGTTTCCGCAGTACTGCCTCTGTATGACCGAAGGGATCCTCCTCTTCTCCGCCGAAGTCTCTCCCTTCTGCTGCAAGTCTCGAAAGTTCAAAGTCCGCCTCCACTGGTTCTGTCAGGCTCTGGTTCTGATATTTGGAATTACAGGGCTGTGCTTCATGATAGCCAGCAAGAACCTGTCCGAGCACGCTCACCTGGTCACGTGGCACAGCCTGTTTGGCGTGGGGACCTTGGTTGCCACAGTTGTCCAGGCAGCCTGTGGCGTCTGCCTAATGTTCCCAAAACTCTCCGGTCTGTCCTCCTCACTGTCCAGACTGAAGCTTTACCACGCCACATGTGGCCTGGTGGTTTACCTGCTGGCCACCATGACTGTAGTCCTGTCCATGTTCTCAGACTGGTTCCAGGCCACAGTTAAAGGCGCAGCATGGTGGGCCTTGTTCGTGCTCCCCCTCTTCCCTGCCCTGGTGGTGATGAACCAGATTACAAATTCCTACCTACCTCGCAAAAAGGTCACCTGCTAGAACTGTTGTGTTCAGCTCAGAAAGAACGAAAAGAATAAGAGACAGAGACAGAACACTTCACCCTTTTCCCAAATGACCTATTTTGTTTTTTACTTCTCCCTATGGTACCTGGGTCCTGCCTGAGTCACCATTCCGTCACCAGGGGTTCTTGACCCATCTGCCACCCCAGTGGCCCACCGAACAAGGGCACCCAGGCCACCTACAACCTCTCCCGGTCACAACCAGTTGTCAACCAGTGGACAGTTTCACGCCCTTTAGGATTCCAGGCTACTCCAGTGATGTCATGCCCATGCTAATGTTTGAGTGACCAGGACCAGATGGCATTTTTGTCCCAAACCTACGCCAAATGAACGCTGAACCGAAGAAAGCTGCAAAAGACTGGCCTCATCCAGACCGTAAAGGCGTCCTGCTGGCGGCAACCATTTTTGCCTTCTGTGGTGTCTGGAGACCCAGAAGATCTGAAATGAAGCTGTTACTCAAAAATCACTTGAAGGTTGAAAAATATTTCCAAATTCGAGATATTGTTGATGCTCCAGGGCACTGACAACCTTTGAGCCGCCTGGATTGACCAAAGTCGTTGAGAAATCTACACCAACATTTTGGATAATGCCATTTGCCCAAAGTTCCCAGCCATGGTCGACAGGTCCAAGGTCAAAGAAGCACTTAATAAAGCTGGCTGTGATTATGTCAGAGTATTTTCGACTAATCAGTATTTGTAAAGACCCCCCACCCTGCTGAAGGGCGCGGCCCAGAAGAAACACCGTTTGTCAGTCCTGAAGGCTGTTTGTTGACAGACTACAACCAATATAAAGACTCACAACGTTGAACATGAACTTCTGAAGCTGCGGGCAACAAGGGGAGATCCAGGAGTTACCGTAGGTCAGATGATCGTGCACTGACACCCAGACCCACCAACGACTGGCAGGAGGGCTTATCTCATGGCAGTGCTTCATTGGTGGCCACACTGGCCTCTTTAACCCCCCCCAACTACATACACTCTCAGAATCAAAGACATGGCCGAGGCAGAGGAGGCGGACCTGGTCGCTTTCAACTCCAGGAGCACCCCCTCACGCCAGCGGCAGGCTGTGGGGGAGACCTGGTGTGTCACACCCACCTCCATATTGACTGTCACAGGACAGTGCCTCAGAGGGTGACAACACCAACACTAACACACACACAAACACAAACACACACGCTGTCTAAAAAGAAGAATCTGCTTGCACTGACTTGTCTGATAGGGAGAATCATGTAGATCATAGTAACGATAACATTCCACTCCAGTACAAATGTCTTCTAACAGCGTTGAAATCTAATGCTTATCCAACACTTCCAGAAGTAGTTTTAAATATTGATGTGAGTTTTCCGGTTGATTCTGGCGCCACAATTATGACTCCTGAAGTCACAGAGGAGTTTGTACCCTGTATAATACAAAACATGCCAGAGCTCTGTGCAAATGGCCTTTTTATAACTAATCCATATTTTTCTCCTCTAAAGGGACATTGGGCAATTGTTCACAGTTGCACACAATTGTTGGGTTTTCAGGCCAAAATTAATAAAACAAATAAATACATCAATAAATATTTTAATATGCCAATAATTAAAATTGGAATTAAATAAATACGTTTTTTAATTATAACAATTGTAATTAAATGTATGAATGCGTTTTTATATGTGTCATTAATTAATTCAAATACAAATGTATTTTTATACCTAATAATTTAATTATCTATTGATTTCATTTTAATGAATTTATCTTATCCGTCACCTGTCTGCTCATCGCTGCTTTAGTCTGCCAGACTTCCCAAACATGGCGGCTGCGTTGATGAAGGTTCTCGGTGAACTTTCTAGAGAGATAGTGAGAACTATTTCAGACCTTGTGGAAGCAGGACCCGTTGACCTTGAGCATGTAGTGTGTAAAGAAGAGGACTTTATTGAAGCTAATGGAGCCATTTCCCAGACGTTATTTAATTGAACCCGCACTTGTGTTCCGAGTCACTGATTAGCAGCGCACCTAGCTAACAATAAATTATTTAGCCTACCTTGGACAGGTGTAACGTTACGTGATGGAGCAGCAAGTATCTGCTGGAGCTTTCTCAATCAAAGTCGCTGCTTTTTTAGCAGTTCTGGGCAGGTTTTTGAAATTTTGTCTTGCAGCTCACACGCTGTTTTAGAGAGTAGGGTGGTTAGTTAAAATAAAACACAAATATTTTTACTCTTCCTGTCTGTCTCTTTCTCTCTCATTCTCTCTTTGAACTGTTTTAAGCATTAGCATGTAATAGAGCAGAGGTGGGCAAACTACGGCCCGGGGGCCACACGTGGCCCGATGAGCTGTTTAATCCGGCCCGCAGAGCCTTTACAACAGTTTTTCCAAAAGTCAAATCAAGAAGGTTGCCAGCTTGATTGGTTAGAAAGAAGTTCAACTCCCTCTTCACCTAGCATGCTAACATTTTTCTCCTAAGAATGTGGGGCCAAACATCATCTGGAGCTAGGCTCTTTAAACTATTTTCTCAGTTAATAGTCCATCAAGCATGTTTTTAAGTTAACCTCCGACCCTCATTTGGGGGCCGGCCCCTTCATCAAGATCTAAAACCCAATGTGGCCCTTCAGGCAAAATAATTGCCCACCCCTGTAATAGAGTATCCAAACCAATGTTGAGGCGATTAGCGCCACCTAGTGTATCGGGGTGTGTTCACCAGCTCTGCATCAATCAAAGAATCTAAAAGTAGCCAATCGGGTGTTAGAACCCCCCCAGCGTCTTTGATGTGCGAGGCTAACAAATGAAATAAATCTAGCACTATAAGTGCCAAAATTAAATAATGCATCTTAAATAATTATTTTTCATCAAAAAGTAATTAGTAATTTAAATGACACATGTAATAACACCTATGTATTTAATTTATTTTTTTTTAATTAGTGGCATTTATTTATTTATTGATGTATTTTTTTATTTGGACACTTTTTGTGATTCCTAAAGACTGTCCTTTTAGGCGGTTTTGAAAACACCTTGGGATGATGCTCCCGTGCACTACCATTAGTATTCTTAAATTGCGCATGCGCTCCACAGAAGCATGCATAGGTAGAACATGGAAACGCACAGAAAGGTCGGAGTCGAGATTCGAACTCTGAACCTTCTTGCTGTGATGCTGCATCTGTTTACATCTTTAAAGTAACACAGACTGTAAAAACCTAGAGACCCCAATGGCCCCTATAACCTGCAGGATCTCTTAATAATAATCCATTTTATTTAAAAGCGCCTCTTAGGTCAACCGAAGACACTGCACGTGATTAAAAAAATGGAAACAATACAACAACAGAACAGTAAAATGAACAGTAGAACAATGAAATAATGAAAAACAGTTTATGGTCAGATAAAAGGGAGTAAATGGATGTGTAAAATTAGGCAGGATTAAATGTGGATCACAAATCTTATTAATCTGTTTGACACTTGCTGGAGTTCTCTATAGTTCCTCTTTAGAAGCAGAGGTGTCTCCCATGCAGCTGCACATACATCGACTGATAAATTTCTCAGATTTTTTAACATATTTGTACTCTTGGACAACATCAATAGTTGTTACAACTTGGCCCTTTATCCCTACAAACCAGCTTCCTAAAGAAATGCCGGGAATTTTAACATATCTAAACTAGTTAGTTAGTCTGGATATCTGCTGGGTTGTAATGGGATGATGCCACATGGCTGTATTCATTGCGGGGCAAAATGGAAAAGGGCAGCTGTGGTCCCATGGTCTCACCACACAGGTCAGCAGATTGGCACAAATAAAACTAGCAATCTTTTTTTAAGTTTATGGCCATAAATGATGGCAAACTGATACTTATACACACACACATACACACTAAGAAAGCCCCAAGGTTTAAGGTCCACCAAACCTCATTGCACTTTAAAATCATGCTTTGATCTTTTTTTAAGGCTGCCCTCTGCTGGTCTAATTTGGATTTTGACCTTACGAACAGTAAATACAGTTTTTGCTTATGCAAAATTTTAAAAACGGGGCTTGAAATTTTGAAACAATAAACACAACTGGCACAACCACACACACAATATGCAGAACACCTCAGATTCTGTGCAAAAGGAAACACTCCTTTAAAATTTATACACATTTATAAAACCATGTTACCATGTAAAACACACACTTCAAAAGGCTTAACTCTGTTTAAACCCATTAAACACCGCTGTATTTAAAAATTTCGTTGCCAAAACACTTTTGGCAACGAATTTAACCCCCCGTTATTACATTACTGTAATGAAGTACACAGAGAAATCGCATATGACACTGTAAACCAGATCGCAACAAACAATGCTGCAAACTATTAAAAACATGATTTATTTCCCTTTACATGAAATCAGTCAATCCATGGTTCATGACATAATCAATGAGCGTTATCTAAGTATTTTTTGGTAAATCTAGTCCTTTTGTTTTAAAAGCAAGTCACCTGGTCCATGTTTATAGTGCTGAACGGTGTGTCTACAATAAACCATCATGTGTTTGCTCACTTGAGATGTGTGTTCAACCTAATGGGTGTGGTGATTTATCAGCCAGTCCTTTGTGTGTGTTTAGTGTTTTGTAAATTAATGTGTGTATTGTTTTGAAAAAGGTGTGACGCTGCCTATGTGTTTATAGCAGCATGTGTTATAGTGTTTATGCAATCGAAAAACTAAATGATTTAATTTTTTTTTAACAAAGCCAGGTTTCAGTACTTTCATCAGGAGACAATGTTGGACTTTTTGTTTACCTTTGAAACAATCCTAAGAGGAACTTACTCTGAGATTCTTAGTGACCCCCAGCTCAGGATGGGGACCCCGAAGGCCAGATTATGCTCGATACACACTGATATACACTGACTGGATGAAATGGCCCAAAGAATTCCTCTGCACCAATGTGAGTGTGTGAAACGGTTGGTCTACAGGTTGAAGAGAGACGGGACCGTTTGAAGTTCTGGATCCAGAAAGAGTTACTGCTCTGATGATCGGCCATCAGGTTCTGGCCTGAAAAACACATTTACTGTTGCTTTCATGATGTTTCCCTGTTAGTTGATCGTTAACTTAACAGGAGATCCATGTCATTTCCCTTGGCGTGATCATGTGACCTGCCACATATAGTCGAGCAGGTTTTTCCTCTTACAGTCAGTAAAAGCATTGTATGAATTCATTGCAGGAGGGGCTTCCCCTCAGGTCCGCTTCCAGAAGAAGACTGGAAGATTCTGACCTGCAGGCAGAACTCAGGGAGGAGCAGATGACGGCTCTTTAAACTGGTCCCCACAGTTGTAGGATTTTTGTTCTGTGGACTTTTGAATAAGGATGTTTGTGCTGTTTTTGTCATGAATAAAAACGAAAAATAGCAACCCTCGTCTGCAGCCTTTATATGCTCATTAAAACCCACATTTTTTAATGTCACAAATTTGGAAGTAGTTCAGGCAGGGGGCGGGGTTTAAATCCAGGTTTTTAATGTACCTGGTCAACTCGCCACTGTGTAACTGAGGCTGGATGAACTGTAACAGCTGTCAATCATTCTGTAAATCTTTATTTGCAGAAAACATTGTCTGAACAAACTTGTACATAAACTACAGAAAATGCTGAAGGCTGAAACTGCCGCGTTCACAGAGGCGATAGTGGCTATGATGGTTCCTGCAGGCATGTGCCACTGCTGACTGACTGATTCAGTAGATCGGAATCACTTTGAGGATCCAAAAATGTTTCTGTTGCACTGTTTGCTTAATAAAGATGAGAATTCATGCATAGTCGCCACAGCAACAAACAAGTGTCTGTTTTCTAGCTTATTTATGTGTAAGGGCCTCGGCGTGGTTGTCACACCTCGGACCTGGGATGCGGTGGTTTGTCCTGAGTGATGAAGGTGACCGAGTTGTTCAGCAGCTCGTACATGTTGACCTCCACCATGTTGACGGCCGATGTCTCCGACAGGGACACCAGCAACGGCTGGGTCTGCCAGTCAGCATGGCTGGCCCCGCCTCTTCCCCTCCTGTTGCATCAGACGACATCACCTGAAAAGACAGAAGAAAGCTTAAAAAACATTTTTTGTAATTCTATTTTCTGCCTACAGAGAGTCAGGGCCTGATCACATGACCAGTTAAGTCCTCAGCTGGTTATAAAATTAAACAGCCAATAATCGAATCCTCAGAGATTAAACTGAAATTTGAATGTGATTGGTCCCCTCTTCCCTAACTTGAGACATGGTTCTTCCTCCTAAAGCAAACGCAAGCCTGAGCGTTGACAGGCTGTTTGTGTTTCTGGGGTTTTCACCGTGTGGGTGTTGCCGGGCTGCTCCTCGCCGGCCTCCTGCTCCACATGGGCAGACAGCAGGTGCTCCTGCAGCTCCGCGTGCGAGCCACAGAGCGCGGAGCAGAGCGGGCAGCCCAGTGCTTGGCCGCTCTGGTGCTGGCTGCTGATGTGCTCCTGCAGCTCCTCCTCTCTGCCCAACACGACCGTGCAGTAGGGACAGTGTGCGGCCGCCGCCGCTGCGCCTGGAGGGCAGGGAGGCAGAGGCTTTAGAACACGAGTTGCTGAGATCTTTTTTTTATATTCTGGTCTGTGTTGGGACCTGGACCAGGTGGGACCTTGACCCAGGTCGGTCCTCACCCTGGTGCTCAGCAGCCTGGTGTTTAGCAAGCGTGGCTGCGTTGGGGAAGAACTTGAAGCAGACGTCACACTGAATCAGGGTCTTGAGCTGCCGGGTGTGGCTGGCGAACACCTCTGGGTGGTTGGTTCTGTTATGGTACCACAAACCTGAGAGTTGCTGTGGCAACAAAAGCAACATTTAGCAGGAAGTAAATCACTATTCTCATCTGTATGTGCAACAGGTCTGTTTTACCTGGTAAGACTTGTTGCAGAGGTCACAGCTGAACGGTTTGGACCCTACATGTGTGCTCTTGTGTTTGTCCAGCAGGGCGGCGCTAGTGAACACCTTGTCACAGGTGGGGCATCTGTGAAACTCTTTGGGGTGGAACTCCTGGACGTGCTGACGATGCTCCTCCAAAGTGGAAAAACTGAGACAACATTTTTCACAGTCGTGAGGCTCCGACACATCTGACAGGAGAAAACAGAGATATAATGATGATTTACACAAGTCACTGACATTGGATTCAGTTTTATTCTGTATGACCTGACCCTGCCAGAGGTCAAGGACAAAGGTCAGAGTTTCAGAGGAACTAAACATGTGACAAAGCTAGCAGGAGTGTGTGTGTGTGTGTGTGTGTGTGTGTGTGAGAGTGTGTGCGCTTACTGTGGAAGGTTTGGAGGTGGACGGATAGTCCGTGTGCCTGGCTGTAACCTTTACCACACTCCCGACACACGTAGGGCCGGTCTCCGGTGTGCGTCCTCACGTGACGCGTCAGTTCAATTGACTGGGCAAACTCGGCTTTACAATACTGACACACATACATCTTCCCTAAAAACAAACAAAGGGATAAAGATAAAGGTAAATGACAAGCATGACACACTCAACAGTAGGAAGTCGGTTGAAACATAGAGCCGACTTCCTTTCAGGCTTCTACAAGCTCAGTTTTTCTGATTAATAAAAGGCAAAAACCCATTCTCTATTATTACTTGGTGATTACAAAAAACAGAAAAACAGAAAAAAAGTAGCTCTTTTCCTTTGCGCAATCGAGCAAACAGAAACAAAGCTCTCTCGACTTGACTTGAACCATTGCGCTGGTGCAAAGACAAGCAACAGCGAAGCCCCTAATTCAAGTTTCACAACTATTTTACTTCAAAGCTGGAGATGCATAAATAGGTTAATATTAAACTTCTGTCTGTACGACAGGAGGGGGCGGAGCTTGTGACCGTTACTGGAGCTGACCACCAGGGGGTGATCCGTTGCTTTTGTATTACCCTCAGAGTGTTTTTTCTTTGTGTGGTACGCCAGCGCAGCGGCCACGCTGAAGTTCATGTTGCAGTGTTTGCAGCAGTATGGCTTCTCCCCCGTGTGCAGTCTCATGTGATTCTTCAGGGAAGAGTTGGCGGCAAACTTGGCGCCGCACTCGTCACAAGAAAACGGCTTCTCGTCAAAGTGTTCGGTGCGCTTGTGGTATATCATCCCTGGAACGAGACAAGGTGGTGCCCCAATTCAATCCCAAACAGATTTGTTGAAAAGGTGGCTGAAAATCAGGTCTGTTTATCACGTGTGCGTGTGTGTGTGTGTGTGTCTGGGGGGAGAGTCCTGACCTGATGGGTGTGCAAATGTCCGCTCACAGAGGTCGCACCTGGCTTTCTTCTTGAGCTGGGTGCTGCTGCAGTGAACGTCAACCTGGTGCCGCTTCAGGGCGCGCTGGCTGGGGAGTTTGGCGGGACACTGGGGGCACTGCTGCTGGTTCTCCGGGGACATGAGACAGCGCCGCAAGTGGGCCGACATCCGACACTTGAAGGAGAAGTTCTTCTTACACCAGTGGCAGGAGTAAAGCTTGGAGGTGGGGGACGCAGAGGAGGAGTCAGCAGGTGAGTTTGTGACTCCCTCCTCTGCTTTTTCTTCACTCTTGTCCTCCGTTTCCTCTGGAGACAGAACAGATTTGAAAGGAGGTCTATTTTCTTCTGAGTGGGGCTCACGTGTAAGGAGGCCCCTCCGCACCTGGTGCTTGTGGTTCCAGCAGCTCTGGCCTGCTCTCCCAGACTTCCTCCAGCAGGGAGCAGAGCTCTGGGGGGAACGACGAGGGAACTTCCTGCCGGATGTTGGTCAGCAGCCGGAGGAATGTTTTCTGCCCCAGCTGCCCCTCTCTCACTTTACTGATTAGCTTCTCCAATGCAGAGTTGGGATCCTTATCATCCCTCTCACAGCACTGACACACAAGCTGACACACACCCGCCCACACGAGAACAAAATGTTAGCAGACCACTGACATCAACCATATGTGAAATTTAACACTTCAGCTGTTGTTCCGGGAGTTTTGCTTGTTTCTAAAGTTTTGTTTGTGCTAAAGTTTAAAGTTGAGATATGAAGGTGTTTCCCCACCTGATTACTTCAACAGAAACTATTTGTGTATTTGAGACTTGTGAATCATTTACTTTTTTTTTTTAATTGTCATGTCATGTGACTTTGATGTGTCTTTTGTGTCTCCTCAGGGCTCAGGTTCAATACTCGAGGACTGGGTGGACCTGTTCTACCTGTTGGTCCAGGTCATCTAACGTTCTCCGAGCCGCCTGGCTCAGCAGCTGCAGGATTGATGGTATGTCTGCCAGGAGCTTTACGAGACGAGGGAACGGTTCCCAGAGATCGGCCTGAGGTTGGTCGGATGGTTCAGCAGTGGCGGTGTGCCCTTCACTTTCTGACGTGGTTGCTTCAGGCTCTGGACACACATGCACAGGCACATACAAGAAATTTGGACTACATCTACTCCATTAGTTCTGCTAAAGGTTCTGATGGTAAAGAAGTTAGCATCCCTGTGGTAAAACATGAGCTCTATCACATCCTTTATATTTTTAACATCAACAGGCAGCTGTGATGACAGCTGATTCTCACCTGTGGACTCTGAAGGTTCTAGACGGGTTCTTTTACTTTCATGTTCTTCTCCGTCTTCATGTTCACTCTCGCTTTGTTCCTTCTTTAGCTCGGCGCTGTCGAAAGACGTGTGCGCCGCACCGGTCGGCGGGGACAGTTCTGGATTTGGATTCTGAGTTTCGCTCTTAAGGGTTGGAGTCGGGGTCTGTGTCTGGCCGGAGGCGGCCTGAACGGGAGGCTGCTGCTTCACCAGCGTTGTCAGGACTTTTTTGAATCCCACAGCCACGTCAAACATCTGCAGGCTGTCCGCCGCTGCCACGATGCGGCTCACGTTGTGTTTGCCCACCGGCAGCTTGCCGGTGTAGACCATGTCCAGCAGACAGCCAAACTCCTGCGAAGACACCACACTGGTGTCGATGGAGATCGTGTCGGAGCCTTCCAGCAGAGACCTGACACGAAACACGTTTATTGACAAAGGTCACACTTCTGCTGCGATCATTTCTGACACGGTTAACGAGGCACAAACAAGATAGGGTGAAAAGGAATAAAGAGCTGATTGAAAGAGAGGATCAGTATACAGAGATGAGCTGTAAACCTTTAAATCTGGAAAGGTCTTTGTTTTTTCAAAAGGTTCAGATGAAAATCTTTGTTTTTAAGTCGTTTTGTTTGTAGTATCAAATAAAAAACCACACACGCCCAGATGAAGAGGAGAAAAAACCAGGGTTGAAAGGGTCAGTGATGATGTCAGAGGCACAGATTTGGTGTTTTAGAGCAGAAATAATCATCTATATCAGATGTAAGCAGGCACACTGGAGTCTAATCCCACAAAGTTTGTGTGAGTTTATGTTTTAGAAAGGTCGTCGTGCAGCAGCAAGTACCTGAAGAGCATGCTGGAGGCAGCCAGAAGCAGCTTGTGAGCACGATGGGGGGATTCTCCCACCAGGATGGTGCAGTCGCAGAAGTGGCCCTCCTTCCTCAGCGTCCACAGCTGCTGCATCAGCTGACTGCTGTAGTTGGGCAGCTCCATCATTCTGTTTCAGTGAAATGCCAGGACAACCTCGGTCCTGCGTCCACAGAAACCGACAAGTGTGGAGACAGATCCCACCTATGAACAGCTCACCTGGGAAACCACAGAGAAGCTTTTTAAATTTGACTTGTTTCTAAAAAATACATTTGTTAGTTAAATAGGTAAAATATCCAGACATCTTTACTGACTCTTGGTTCTCCTAAAACCTGGTAAAGTCGCAGAAAAAAAAATAACAATGCCTACAAAAAAAATTAAAACTCTATGATAAATAATCTGACAATAATCTGTAAATATAATTAATAAAGATGTATTATCTAACTTTTTGACATTACTTGAAAAAGCTGGTCATCAAAAAGTCACTTTATTTTAGTCATTTCCATATTCACTCTTCCAAACCAGGAAAGCTGATTTGCTAAATTATTTGCCACATAATAAACAAATTATAAATAAACACTTTTAACATTATTGTAGTCATTAGAAGTCGGATATATATTGATGATTGGTGCCCCTCTCCTGACAAGTATAAATTGGCCAAGTTGCAGCAGGTTTCGAGAACATTCCAATTATCCCACGAAATGTTGACAGAATATCAGTAAGATCAACTAAAAACAAAACAAAAAAACACCAATTTTCAACGATTTGAAAGTTATTTGTTATTTTCTAAAAAACGGGCATGTAGTGCTAATGTTTTATTTTCTTTGGCTGCTCTCACAGATGGTATAAATCACATTTGTGTGGAACAGTTTGAATGATTAGCAATATTTTAGCTCTCCTAAACATCTGCCAGTGCAAAAGACACTGGAGTAGTAAGCATTGTTAGCTTTAGCTTCAGATGACAACTGGCGTTAAAGGAGAAATACTGTGGCTTTAGATGATTTCATGAAAATCTCTTTGATTTCTCAATAAAACCAAAGAAGATCCACCGGAGCTCCGACTCGCAGCTTCAGTCTGACGTCTTTACCTTGTTCATTCAAACGATCCGGCTCTTTATTTAAAATTGTTCGCTGGACAAACCGTGTTGAGGCTCAATAAAGCTTCGGCATTTTGAAAATGGAGGCGCGGCCTACGGGAAGCGAGTGGGGCCATTTCCGGGTAATCGCGGGACCAAATTAATGAACGTTCATCATTATTAACCCTTCTACTTAGTTTTAGCACAGTCAATTGTAATAATTTACGGGAAAATATATTATCAATATAATACTTTGAAATCGTTGTACACAAGTAAATGTCCGCCGTGGTCTGTCTGACAAGATCATAAAGACGTCCAGCTCGACCTTGGGACTTCGGGTCTAATGAAAGGCTCCGAGTCAGTCCACGGCTATGCTGACGTAAAACTCAGCTTCTGGCAACTTTGGTGACTGCCCGATCAATTGTTCTTAAAAAATTATTGCGAACCTCCGCATTAAAGCAATCTGACATTAAGGTGTAAGAATATATCCGATAGGAAACGGTAAATACTTTTGAAGATTACTTTTACACTTTTTTGCAGCTTGTACAGACATATTGACAGAAACATAAATGACACGTTGTAGTGTACTTATGAGGGATTTCAGCCCCCCAGTAGATAGCTTAGTGAGGGGAGGTTTTCCGAGAGCTATCAGGTGCTCAACCCGGAAGTACGTCGCTGAATAGTTTTGAGGCTTCAGGTTTTTTGTTTCGCGTTTACCTGAAGGCGAGGCTGTCTGCGCTCTGCTTGGCATGCGCACTGCGGTTAATATGCAACACCTGCCTCGTCTGATTGGGAAAGTAAAGACGTCCCATCTACGAGCGCTGTCTACCGGGCCGGATCTACCGAGCTGCACCTGAGAGCCAACTAGAGCTGCGTTCGGACGCTTGGAGCCGGCTGGAAGCTATCCTGTACGGGTGTCACCGCGGCCCGAAGAGGCAAGGTGAGTTCTATCTAAACACACGTAGACCCCAGTCTGAAGAGTCTTGTGGACAGGTACAAAGGTAGAACGAGGTGTTTGAAAGTTGTTACACACGCCTGAGGTCATCGTTCGCTTTAACTGGCTAACTACCGGTGTTTCTGATAGGTTCATGATAAGATATTGTACGGAAATATTGGTCAGTGTTGCAGGTTTTATCCATGACAAACAGAATCAGTTCTTAAAATAACAATACTTTCCTTCTGCTCTCACTATATCTAACTGTATAAAGTCTAGCAATTCTCCCTCTCTAAGTTTGAAATCCAGTCCGTTCTGTTACCAGAGTGAGCGTCTGGGTAACCATACAGTTCTGTTCTCAACAGTTTAGAGTAGGATGAACAGTCTGTTTATGAGTTAAAAAAGAACAACTGCCTTTGTGTCCTAGTATAATGTTTGAATAAAAACTAATTTTGGAAGGGCGGGTGTACGTGTGCTTTTCAAATTTTGCATAGACT